>JXXA01018232.1:0-20799 GCA_000956255.1 Anopheles punctulatus
CCGCAAGAAAACAGAATCGCGCGAAAACATAAAACAACGCGCAAGCATCGATCGGGAAGATGGGCCAAAATAACTCAAGACTGCCAGCAGCAGCAACAGCAGCAGCATCTTCAGCGCAAAACTTACCGGGCGCATATTATTTATGACCGACTTCGCGTGTGCGAGAAACTATTTCATGGCAAGGATCACCGAAAAAACTATTACCACCGGAGGTCACAGTGGTCCAGCTCGAGGGAATCGGGGAACGCAGCATGCTTGTAAATTATTTTTTATTGCGCTTTAACTAATTTGGCTATGTTCAATTTTTTAAATATTTTTTAAACTCTGGTTTTGAGTGAAAACCTTTAATAGGGAAAGATATACTTGAATTATTTTATAATTTTTATTCACCATTTGGTGCATTTGGAAACGAAATATATGTTCAGAAAATGTCGAAAAATATTATAATTTTCTTATGACGGCATTTTAATTTTTTTTCTTTAAACAACTTTCGAAAGATCCTTACAAAATAATCGCTTATTTCAAATTCCATTCTAATTATTTTTTTTAAACATGCTATTCGACCTCCGTTTGATCAACGTTTGCGCTGACAAAAATACCGCCCTTTGTGCACGTTGCACATTCATTCCTTTTGCCGCGTTTGAATCAGAGACAAAAACTGGCAATCGAATCACAAATGTGCTATAGAAAACTGCGAAACGATACATGGCAATGTTCCATTTTTTTGGGAAAATAATTTAATAACCGAATGATGAAGTTCGGCTTCGAAATGAAACACACGTAAATAAACGAAACGGTGTGTCTGTGGTTTTAAATTAACTCCAGCGGGTTGGCTCCACCCGACGACCGAAGAAACCGATGGCAATGATAAAACTCCGGTGCAGCCTCCCCGGGAGATCGCTCTCTTCATCGAATCATAACGCAGAGCATTCGTTTCGGGCGTTTTTTTGTTCCTGTGTTTCTGCGGCTGTTGTTATATTGGCAAAATTCCTGGAAATTCGTATCCGACCTCACGGTGCGCCCACCGTTGGATTCCGGAAGGCGGTACCTTCCACCTTCCACATACACGGGGTGAGTTGCAACTCGATCCTTGCAAATGCAGCCTCCACCAACCGGTTTACCCTCACCGGTCCAGTTCGGTGTCTTATGGCGGTGGCAGCCCATTTCTCGTCCGCCTGAAGATCAAGGTTAACTAATTTTACACGATTGCTGGAGCCCTTTGGCGAGGCGCTGTGGTGGCTGAATCATGCGGGAAGCGTTTGCCCCGATTGTTTTACGAGCGCTCGAGCGAAGGGATGGGTTTCGTTCGTCTTTAGTTAGTTTGTAATACCTCCTCCATTCCGGCGCGTCCATCCACGGAAACACATTTACACCCGACGCTCGGGACTCTCCGGCTTCTCATCATCATAAATTTATGATTTATCGGCTGCGAGTGCGTCTGCGGTGGCTTTAGCCAACGAAAAAAAAATTAAAAATAAAAAGAAAACCGGCGCTTTATTAGCGAATTCCGCGCGCACCCGTGCGATCGGTGATAAAAAGTGGCGCGGCGACAGTTGGCAGACGCGGAAATTAATGACCAGTCCACAATGGAGTTGTTAGAGCGGGCCGGGCAGCTCTCCGGTTCCGCTGATTGATTGTTCATATTTTACTTCATCCCAGCCTCTGGTTGGCGGGAGGAATTTAAACAATTTTTTTCAAACTTTTTATTCCCTCGCTTTGGTAGCGAAACGGTTGGAATTATTTCGGAAGAGTTTTGAATTTTTATGATCGCGCACGAATTCATGATTCACTCGCGCCGGTTGCGGTGATAATATTTTGCTTCCCAGGAATGGAACGAAATGCCGACGGTTTTGGGCAAGCCTGATTTTGGGCAGCGAAATACCTCCTATTTATCAGCCTTATACGGCTCGCTTCGAGAGGAGGGTTTTGGAAGTGGTTATAAGAGCCGCTTGAGCTCCAAAGCTCACACGATTTACGACGATCGTAATGAGCATCGGCCGAGGTGTGCGTGCTGGATGGGGACGATTTGTTTTGCCACCGTCGTCGCATGATGAAGTGTGGCTTTTCGTAAGCCGATTTGAAGGCAGTAGCACGACCCAACCTGTTCCCGATGCTAGCTACCACCGACTGCTTATTCGTGTTGGATTAAGGTGGAGATCATTCGACACGGGCAAAAGGTGCACATCTTGTAAAGAAAAGGTAAATAAAAAAAAAACAAACCTAGTAAAACGCCACCGAAGATGATGGATCGGGCGTTGGAATGGTTTGAAGTTTGGCTCATCGTTTGCGCTTGCAGGATTAGTTTGACAACTGTTTGCCACCCCGCGGCTTGCAGCGGGCCAGTAGCATCACACCTACGCGCACCCAAAGTGCGCCCTATCTTCAGGAGCAATCTTCACTCAGGCGCGCGGGCTCGCTCGCACCGGAATGTCGCTTGTGTCTTGAGCTGCTGGACACGCTCGTCCACCCTAATCTGATTAACGGGCACGAATGGGAGATCTCGCTTCGGCGGTCGGCAAAACGGGCGTGATTGATTCGTTCTGGTTTGTGTCGAGCAGATAGCCGCCTTTCCTTCGCCCTGCTTTTGAGTAATAGATCGACGGTGGAATTTTGACAGTTTTCTTGCACCGAACGGGGTTTTCGCTTCGCTGTCTCTCTACTTTCGATAGTAACTGCCCTCGCTTCCTGCACATCTATGTTCGTATGTTATCAGGCTGTTTGACAGCGCGACGTACCGAGGGAAAAGGTGTCGCTGCTTATCGTGTGTCGTCGATCGACAAACGGTTCAATGGTCAGCAACCGAATCGATCGATTTTTTTTCTCTCTCTCTATACCAGAAAGCTTCTTTCCCCCACCCCTCAAGGGGGCAATCAAACGCAGGGGCTACTGCGAGCGAAGGCGTCAGGAAGCTTCCCATAATGTAATCTCTCATCCTTCCCGTCCGGGTGAAGCATTACCTTAATGGACGATCGTTAAAGGCTTTTATTCGGCCGTCCGGGCTGCCGTGAAACGAGCCATTTCCGTGGCTCCTGGAGTAACTTTAGCCCACGGAAGCGTCTCGAGGGGTAGTGTTTTGCGTCCTACTCGATGGTTTTGTCAACGATTTAATTTTTATTTTCATGTGAGTATTTTCCAGTATTTTATCAAAGACAAAATTAATTTAAAAAAGGGACCTGAAAACTAGAAGGGGGAGATTTGGCTACATCAATTCGTTCATTTTACCCACTAGAATATCATTATTCATAAGAATCCTCAGACGAAATCCCCATAAAAATTGTGCTGTTTTTTTATGTTTTATTCCAAGAAAAGAGTAAAATTTGGTATGAAATTATTCTTTTTTTATTTGTGGATTTCCTCAAATCTATTGTTATGAAAGCACCGAGTTAACGACAGCCCCGTGCAGATTCTTCTTCTTTCTGGCTTCATGGCAAAGGATATCCTACTTTGAAGAAACAGTTTCATAATGAGCATTCATTTCAATTTATTGGTTCGCCCTACAGCCCCCTAAAGAATACGATGTGACACCCCTTTTTTTTACTACCCTTCAAGATTGCTTTTCTCCTCTCTTTCATCTCACGTGGAAAGGTGCTCGGGAAGCCTAAGAAAAGGCTAGGTGAGCTTTTGATGGGCTTTTTTTTTTCTCTGTTCCATCCCGGACATAATATCGAAAAGCGTGTGCAATGCTTCGAATTTTGTTGTTTCATTCCACACCGCGCCACGCCGCGACACCCGCCGCTAAACACCTCCCCCCGTCACCTGCTTTGCATCTCATTAACGTCACTTTCCACGGATCGTGCTTTTTGTGTTTTTATTTTGTACACCTTCCGCCCCGGCGGCTCTCGCACCCGCTCGCCATCAACCCGATTTAAGCGTATTTTATGTTGCCTTTAAATTTTCGGTTGTCTGTTTTACGTCGTTGTTTTTATGCGTTCTGCCTGCTTAGCAGCAGCAGCAGCAGAAACAAGCGACGTCCAATCAGGGCGTTCAAGATCGTACTTGGAGCTCCCCGGCCCGTCCCACGGGTAGGATGGGGGGGCGGGTGTTTCGTGAGGTACAAAACGGTGCCCTAATGGGAGGCCACACCACCCGAAAAAAAACGCACCAAAGAGAAGACAACAACGGTGGTGTGTAGAACATTTCTGTTTAACCTATTGTAAGCTGTCACGTTTTACCTGTTGTCTAGTTCGTCTAGTGTTTTGTGCTGGGCGAGCGTTTTGTTTTATTCGCCTTTGCTGCTTTGTTGGTTTTACCTCCTCTCCCCGAGAGCCGTCCCAAGTGCTCTCCAATATCTTCATTCATCTCCCGTCGGAGAACGGTGGACTTTAGAGATACCGATCACTGGACGTTTCACCGGGCAGGCAATAGAAACGAGGTCCAGGTGCGACCCCGCTCGTGGAGACACACGGCAAAATCCATAAACCATCGCACCGAGCCCTGATGAGTTTGACGAGCCGGTCTCGCTCCATCAGCCCCGGGGAGCGATGGGGCGACGTGGAACAATAAAAAGATAAATAACTTCATAATAAATCTCCCCCAAAAAAGCATTCCAATGTTTATAGATATTAACATTTTAATGCGTTTTCCGCTGGCCGGCTGGCTGGGCTCTCCCGCGTGCCCATGGCTCAATCATCGTTTCCAAGCGCTGGAAGGGAGGGGAAGCACCCCGACCCGTAGGTCCGAAAACCATTTGCCAAACTCGAGCCCGGTAATGAAGCCCGCGGCTCGACGGACGGTCGAAATGGACCGCTGGAGGTGATTTAGACATTAGCACCGGTGCCATACCCTCCCAAAAAGCACTCCATCCCCTCGCTCTCTCTCTCTCTTTCTCCCCACGAGCCATGGGCACGATGTCGAAGGTTAGATCTTTACGAGATTGTCCATTAATGGGAGCTCCGTCGTCCGAGTGCGGTAAGAGCAGCGAATGCGTTGTTTATTGGCGCTTCGTTTCGAGGGATCAGAGAGAAAGAGCGACGAAAACGAAATCATATTTCATGCGGAAGGGGAATGGTGCGGGTGACACCGTGCGAACGTACTTAACATACAGCTACATTCGTGCTAGCCTGTTCCAATCAGTTCCTGTTCATGCGAAATCACCCTTAACAAAAAAAAAAAACAACAACCCACAAACATGAACAAGATTCCCATGCTTTATGGTCGTCTCCAAAATCTCGATGCTTGAGGATTTAAAAACTCCCAAGCGAGTACATAAAGCTGCGGGTTTCGATCGTTTTGTTTCCATTTTGCATTTCGGTTGGAAGTGAACAGGGGAAAAAAAAATCGCTCACACTAGCGGTTCGTCTGTGTTCTACGGTTGCGGCGGAGAACATGAAGCGAACCTCTGTAGAAAGGCAGCAACTCTCCACGGTCAGTCCGTTGGTCCGCTGGTGTTGCTTGGTGACCCCAGACCAGCGCAACCCTTTCCAGAATCCGTACCAACCGTCGCGTATAACGGTTATGAGTAGTAAACATTAATTGCGAACCATAAATTCCCGCCCGCCCGCTCGACGACGATGACTTTGTAGCCCCCTAAAACCGGGCAGCTACCAGCTTGATTGCCTCTCATAAACTGACCGCGACCGTCCGGACCACCGACGACAACTCGACAAGTGGACAAGGGAAGTGGGAGTGCCCCGAGAGTGCCCAAACCACCAGACCGACCAGCGCAGGGTGACGTCGCTGACGAGTGACAGCAAATTGCATTAATTTCTGCCACACTCATGGCCGCAAACGCCATTTCACTCGCCCGTTTATGGGCCCAACGTTCGGCGAGTACATGTGCGACGCAACGTCCCGTATGCCAGCTCATCTAATGACTTACAAATGACTAACACGGACGGAACGCGGTGACCCCTTGCGCTGGGTTTGCCGGTCAGTTCGGTCCATAAAAATGGTTATTGGGCTAGGGAAAAGACTGCTCGGGCCGACATGAATGTTTATTAACACACTCGGATATGCGTGGACTCTGGAGCATACGTGGATCATCTTGCTCCAACCCAACCCTACCGACCGGGTAGACTTGGTGAGGCGAAAATGAAAATTTCATTGTAAAAAAAACCGCGGAAACTTACACCACGGCCCTCCTCTACCCAAATGGAACCTTAATTCCTTACAAACATTCTAGAACGACCCAAGAAACCAACTTGCTGCCCACAGCGAACTTCCCAACTACGCGCGCGGCTCCATAAATCAAACGGTGGATATAAATTATAATTTTTAATTTCCCCCAAAATACCCCTCCTGCGCCAAGCTGAAAAGGAACACATTTTCTCATCGCCCTTTCGGCGATAGGCCAGCCGACGGCCAGACTTCCGCCGTTTGTTTTTTTTTCTTTTATTTATTTATTTTTTTTGGCAAATATGCAACCCGAAAACGGGGAAACGTCTCCCGAAAGCTGCATCAGGAAGGCAACACGACCCGTTCCGTGTGCGCTTCGATATAAAGATCATATTTCTGAGTCATGCTTTATGGGAACGCTGGTCGGGTCGGGCGTCATGTGTGTAGGAATGCATACGAAAAAAAATTGTCCACTGCAAACGAGAAAAAAAACCAGACACAGCCCGAAATCCTAACCAACTCCTGCCAACTCTCGAAGCAAATGAATTGCAAATGTCACCATCGTCACAGAGGCACTGTGCAGCCTCGGAGCGATTCGGTTTGCAACACATTAGACACGGGATGTCTGGCATCAGGCGATCGGCATTCGGGGTCGGACGGCGGGGCTCCATCAAATCATTGGACATACACACAGTTTTTATTCTGATTCAAGACGGCAAGAGAATGTGTGTGTTTGGAGCTATCTTCTCACACTTCGATGCAACCAATCAGGGTGACGATGATGGGCTGATGGGTTGATGGTTAATTAAAAAGAGTTTTTCGACATTCTGTTGGGCTTTTTTTCTCTCTCTTTCCGGCGCTCTTCATTTTTGACACTTGTTCCGTCGGCTGCCCTTCATGGTGTGTTTCGAGTCGACGAGATGGATACTTCAGCAACCGATCAGCTCCAGCGCTGGTGTGGCTGCTTGTGGAGAAGAAACCCGACGAGAAAGCCGATCAATAAATGAACTCAAAACCCCTCGGTGATTCCGAACCCGAAAATCCAACCCAGTTAATACCAGGTCGTGCTTAAAAACCTCCCCCATTCCCATGTCCGTTTGGTGGAGCTTTTAATGACCGTAAAAACCTACCTCACATGCCCGTATGGTTGGCTTTTTATCGGCTTTATGCGATTCATAAAATCCTAGGAAAATGACCCGATTCCCCTCGGAACATGGTGCAAGATTTATGCGGCTCATGCGAGCGAACGGTTCGAATCGGTAGAACGCAAAATTAAGCTCCCGCCGGCCCGGGTTTGCCCAGGTACGCTGCTACATCCTGAGGACATGGGGAGCAGTAATGGATGGGATGGGATCGGGAACCGAAGCCCTTTCTGCTCTCTTTCCTCCACTCCAAACGCCCTGCAGCAGGAGAGTGATCTCTTAACAGTTTTAGCGCACCCGAACACGAAACGGCAACTAGTGTAAATAAATTAAATTAATTATATTTTCCTTATGCATGGCTTTTGTCAGCAGCGGAGGGGGTGCCGGCGGGGCAGCACGGAAGCTTAAGGCACCCGTAGCACGGTGCTTTTTGTATGGATGTGTGTGAGTGTGCAGTGTCGTCCTCGAAAGGCTCCTGGAGCGAAGATTATTATACCGAGGGACCTGCAGCCGCAAGGTTCCGGTGTGCTTCAGCCCGGCGAAGTCACTGCTGGAGCCGACGAAGAACCCACTCATAAGTCACATATCGTGCCACAGCAGTTGTATAAGTAGTTTGTGTACCTTTCTCTCGCTTACACTTCCCCTTTTTGTGCGGGAATGTTCCACCCAAAACTACAAGACGGCAGCGAGTCAACGAGCAGACGAGAGTCCTGGCGAAGGCTCTCCACGGTCAGGCGGTTTCTTCACACTCGAACGTGTGCGAGCGTGTTTGTCGTATCCGTGTCGTGTCGGGACCGTGTCGACCGGTGAGGTCAGGTACACTCAGCCGTTGGCTTGGCCCGGGTGGTAGTTTGTGAACTTTTCTTCCCACGCGCCAACGCGGAATGGGGTGGAAGAACTTGTTTGCGTGTCTATCGACCGCTTCGGCACCTCCTGCGGACGGGCCATGCATGGCACGCACGTACGCCGATGCCGAAGGACATAAAGATTTCACTCGAATAAGGTGGCGAGCGAATTTATAGGGTTATTTGGAGGCAAACAGCAAACCGTCGTCGTCGTCCCCAACGGCACTCGATGCGGCAACCACCGATAGGAAGCTATTATCGCGTTCGGCGAAGATTTAGTGCTCAACGGCTGCTGCTACTGCTGCTGTTTCCACTTGCTGCAAGCAGCCGGAAGACGCTGCCTCCAAAAAACGACCACTTTGCCTGCTCGTACGGTGGCGAAGCGCGCCAAATGGGGAATCGAATTATATTAATGTTTGATAAATTGCGTTACGAAGTAAATCATATGCAAAATTGACGGCAGCTCTCACCGGTGCGCTAGTCAATAGTGTGACCTCCTCCGGTGCGCCTAAGAGAGAGAGAGAGAGAGACCGAGAGAAGGAGAGAGAAGCCGGTTAAATGGACGAAACCGCCGTACGAACTACCGCTTTCCGATTAATGAATAATGCAGCATCCCGGGGTGAACCCAATCCCCACGGTGGTGTAAGACGGTCCCGTCACCGTCGGTGGTCTCTAATGGAAAACTGAGAAGCCAATTACGTTTTTCGGGTGCCCGGGCGCGTGTGGTGCTGGTTCTTCTCAGCCGTGGTCTGGAGGCCGTTGCCGCTTTCCCGCTGCCGGTGGAAATGATTCGAATCAATTTTCGGTTTATTACGCACAACGAGCGGGCCGTGTGACACGGTTGGGCCTCCACACGCTCACGTACGCCGGCGACAGCTCGGTGTCATTAATAGCTAATGCTAGTGTGCTGCGGTAAGGATATTTATAGGGTTTTTGAGGTGACGCCATTAGGAAGCACGAAAACTCGCACATACGGAGCGACACCGGCGTCGAAACGACATTGCGTAAATGTCAATTGACATCGGATTGGCAAGAAAACGCTTGGGACGTCACGATTCACCTTTATAAAAAAGAATTATTTACGCCAATTGCATAAATTTCGGCGCAAACAATCGTAATGCCTGTGTGCAATCGGTGAGTTTTTTTTGCTCCTGAAATTATGCTATGCGCAGTACAAAGCAGTCCTGAGCCACGTTTGATAGGACTTGACATCTGATAAACACCCGTATCACATTTCGTAACGTACGCGCTATCGGCCGGAGATAATCGGCCCGATTTACCAATCCGCTGCTCCGGTGGCTCATAAATTTAACTTCCACCCAAATTTATATGCCACTTCCACGTTGACAATCTTTTATCATCATTTGCAATACGGTGTGCCGGGGCCTAAAATAATAGCGACTGCCAGGGTTCACCTTTTCCGCTGGCGGCTTCCGCTCCGGCACCGGCAACCGAAGTCAAGATAAATTGAGGATGAAAGGATAACAAACGGTGGTCGGTGGCATCCATCCAAACCGGCGGCGGCAGGTCTGGTGCGTGAAATAAAAAGCATACCAATTCTTTTTCCCGCTTGGTTTTTCGCAAGAAAAATCCTCCCCTCTTCGCCCCCGACCACGCGGTGCTGGGAAATAATCATTTCTTCCCGTGAAAACACGCCGAAAAGGAGCTTGAAGCGAAAGGAGGCGAAAAAAAACCCGAATCCCTTATTTACGACGTAGAGCAACCGAAGAAAAAGGCACCTTAGAATAGGAGCAGGATTGAGCAGCAAACTTTACGCAACCCTGTACCCTTTCCCATTGTGTTCCCTTCAACGTTGCCGTGGTTCGGTTTTGGCAAATTTTATTTTCTCTCTCACTTTCTATTTCCCTTCCTCTCTCCCTCCCGCGGGCCGCACATGGAAAAACAAACTTCCTTTTCTTCGCCGTGCAACCGTGAACATCTTCCCCACCGGAGTCCAAATGCAAAACTCTTGTAAGAAGTATTATTTATAGCTAGCACGGAACCCAGCCCGGGGTTTTCCCTATTTCCGGGCATGCCTCCCGGTGCGTTTTGCGTGCCCGCATTCGTTAACCCGTATTAAGGGAATGGAAAACGGCTTCGAGTTTGTAAAACGACCTTAAGCACACACACACGGTCACTCACACCCGTAGTTTATTTTCACTTCGCTTTCTCGAACGGCGCAACTTTTATTAATTTTCTTTTCCCCGAGCCGCCCAATCTTCCCCCGCATCATTGTTTTTTGTGCTGCAAATTTTTCCTTCTTTCGAACTGCAACTGCTGGCCGGTTTTCCCACCCGGCAGTTCGCGGAAAACTGGCAACTGGCAACTCTTTCCCCGCCGCACTTTATCGATACGTCCCCTCCCTCCAAATCAAACCTCAACCCCGAAGGCGAGGGACGATAACTTTCATTCGATATTGATTGCACCGTGTGCAAACAGTTTCCGCTCCGAGAGACACACGTCGGTAGAAGATGGAGGGGGAGTGGGAATTTTGGCCGGATAAAACCTGCGCAAAATCCATCTCCTACGAAAACATGCGGAAATGTCGATTGTTTTTGTTTGCTTTGCCATCTAATTTTCCGCAATCGAGACCAGTGTGTGTGTGGTGCGGTCTTATTTATATTATGGGAGGATTTCGTCCTTGCAGCCTGGCTGTAGCCAAGTGACTGGAGTTCGGTGGAGGACAATTTCCCGTGGCGTAGAAATGAGAGTGAACGAGAAAGGGAGGGAATCAAAACGGCGAAATGATATATTTTCTTAGTATACATTTTCGGTTAGAGGAAAAAAACCAAACCACTACTTCGCGTCCTCCTCCGTAACAGCTTTCTGCACCCTCCGGGGAGGACGAATTTGCTTGCGCCAACACAACTATACCCCCAAAGCTGGCTCGCCTGCTCGGTTGGCACGTGCATACGCCCCGAATCCGGGCAAATCATTTATTTGACAATTCAATTAATGTCTTCCAGCGTGTATCCGGTGCCCGGGCTTGGGTTCCTCCGGCCGAAGCGTATCAGGTCACGTTGGCGGCCCGGGGTCTACCGGAAGTCAACCGATATCCGGCGGAGCAGCACACGAGAGTGGGAGGGGAAAAAAATCAGGTCACCTGTCGCCACCGCAGCATCCACGCGTGCCTGCCCGGCCGAACTCGAAAAAACGCAAATTATCCAATCAAAACCAAAAAACCTCCCAGCCCGCTCAAGGCTTCCACCGAAACGGCCAGGGACCCACGCACGCCTGCTCGGGAGGAAGAAATTTGATTTCTTCCCCATCGCTTGTGTGCCGATGAAAGAGCAAACACACCAGCCGCGAAAGAACGTCGTGTGCGTTGCCCTGGGCAACGGCGAAACATAATAATTGCGCAATATGCAATGAGCGTATGGTTCGGGGTTTTTTATTTTATTTCTTTTCCCTTCCTTCCCGGCAATATGAGATCGTGCGTGTGCTCGGCGCTGCAAATGATGATAATGAACTGGCGCGTATAAATACAAGCCAAAAACGCGCACCGACAATTTTGTGTCCCCAAATTGGATCACGGCAAAGTCGTGCCACGGGCGCCACGGGATTGGTTCCACGAAAACCGGTCGCGCACACGCAGCGCGGCGCAGATTTGCTGAAAACAAATGGCGCACGGGAGATGGCCATTAGGGGCAAATTTTTAAGCTGAAACTTTGTTTGCTTTTTTTTTGCTGCCAACGGCTCCAAGCGAGAACGTGGGAAGATGGAGACAGGGAAACAATTTATCAGCCATCAAGAAGTTGCCTGCTTCTTGGGCACGGTAAACTTCAACTCACCTGTTTGGACATCTTTCTAAATTTTGATGTTCTTTTTGACGGACATCCACCGGTAAAAACCGAACAGGGGCCGTATTAATTCTGCCGATTGTCTCTTCATTTTCTATCATTTTATGGGAGTGCCGTTATGAATGTTCTGATTCTTTTAAATTCACACAAATATTCCATAAAATAGTTAAAAAAATCAAATCAAATCAAGACTTCCTTATGTACTCAAGTTAAATGTCTTTAAGAACATTCGCGCCACAAAGTATGCAACGCTCACAGCACCAACCATATTCGACCCATTATTTACCCGTGGTTTTTATTTTATTTTTTGCCACATCGGGTGTCTTCCCAGCGGAACGCACGTTTGACCTCGCATGAACTGCTTACATCGAACCCAAAACCCGTGCTGCATAAGTCTTGCATAACATATTCCAACCAACATGGCGTACTTAGCGGGGAGAACAATTTATTTTTCGTGTGCCTTATTGTTTCGAGAGCGAAACTAGGTTCCCCAAAGGCAGTAGCGTGGTCTTATCTGGGCCAAATCCGACATGTACGTGTTGTATTCGAAAACTTCCCGCGCTGCCGTAATGTCCTGCCGTAAGTGTTGCCCTTCCTTCAGCCGTGTTACAACCGTGTCGCTCGAGGCTGGGTTTGTTTGGTTTGGCGAAGGCCGCGCTGAAGTACACCTCGTGCCGGCGCTACATGTGGAGCACCGAATACCCATTTATGCTATCGTTAATTCCTTGGCATTAAAGCCAACCGCCGGTCGTGGAGCTGTAGCACACGGCTTGGCTTGTCGGTCCCGGGAACAAACCACACATACGCAAACCGTCGCTTCCAACTGAAACGGTTCACGTGAAAGAATTTGTTTCCTTCCGGGCGTCCCGGGCCGGGTTTGGTTCCGACCGTCAGTTCCGTCCGCCTGGCCGGGCATATATCGAACCAACTTGTACGACTCATTGCAAGATGGACAGCAAATCCTCTCCCGGCGACGCAACAAAATGCTCCTCCCCGTGCGGAAAGTTACAACGGAGGGTGCCAAAACTTTAACGAAACTGGCAGGACGGCGCTCCGGGCCGGGATAAGTCTCATCCTACACGATCCGGAGTTACGCGCGCCCAGAGCGTAAAACAAAATTGCGTCCACGTGCTGTCGGCGTTCGGCGTGGGTTGGACGGGCGACGTTTGATGAAATTTTGAGTGAAAGTTGTATTAAAAGCTTTTAAATTAGTTTACCATCCCAGCCCGGATGGCGGACGGCGAGCTGCAGGTTAATTAAAGCGGTGCACGCGTGGGAGCCGCATGGGGGATGAATCTTGCTTTCGCAGCAAAACAAAAACTTTGCTCTATGCAGCGGTGAAGTGGTCTGCAAATAAGTGGGGAATGTATGTGTGGAAAAGCATACGCGCGCATGATGCGACCGTTGCGAGCATTTGATGGGTCGTTTCTATCGATACGGGGTTTCCATCGACTCGTGGTGGTGAATTATGCTTGCGAAAGACTATGAGGGGTTATTTTTCAGAGAACCATAAGCACTCACTTAATTAGAAACTCTCGACCCCATATATGTGTACTAACGCATTACCTATTGTTCTTCTATTTCCAGGTGAGCACTCGGGAAAAGTTGTACCGCAAGCTGGTAAGAATCGAGCGTATATGCTACCTTTCGGGGAAACATACAGATGAGATGAACCGTTCAAGTTATTAATAATTAAGGTTGAAAATTAATGCGTCAACTCACTGGAATTTCGCAAGCGCGCGGCATCGCCACGAGAACACAGAAAACACGCTTAATTCACCTACTAATGAACCCACCGGTACCGAAACGCCTAAATGTAGGCAACGAAAAGTACGTTTTACACCTTTTTTGGAAGCAGTATTCAGCTCAAAGCGAAAGGATTTTTGACCCCCTCACAAAACACGGTGGTGCGACGTTAGATTTCAATTAGCCACCCAACGTCTCGAGCTTCTTGGAACTTCGGCACGGGTGAAAATAGCCGAAATTCGTCAACTTTCGGCACCCCGAAAATCGCGGTGCCGCATGCTCAAGACAAACATAATTTCACCTCGAATAAGAATGCTCGCGCGCGCGCGCCTGTGTGTGTGTTTGTGCGAATCCTGTACACGAACCACCACCACGCGGATCTGCACACCCACACACGGTCACAAAAAAGAAAGCAGAATTTGTAGGAGGCATCATTGTTTCGCACCTTCCAAGAGACGCTTCCACCGTTCCGCTCGGTGTCACCTAATTTCGGGGCCGCTTCGGCGTACAACCGGCGGCAACTTTTTGCCCAACCGTGATTTCAGGCCCACCCCAGCCCGGTTTGCTTACTCCATCACCCGGTTTGAGCAAATACACCGGTCCTGTTGCGCCGACTGTTGCGGCCCGTGGTGGAAAGTTATGAGAAAGCAAATATTAAATATAATTTCTCAATGTTGAAAAGTTATTACCCGTATGGTGGTGACGCGAAGAGCCTTGTTCGCCGCTGGTGGCTCGGAGAAGACAGAAAAAAAACCCGGGTGAACGCGAGAAGGGGCCGCCGTGTTCTATTGAAACATCGGATGAAATTAAAACATAACCCTTTTTTCCGGCCTGCTGCTGGGTTTAGCTTTTTTTTTGTTGTTTTCCTCCCTTGTGGCCCGAAAAGGGAAGGGAAAACTCGTCGTCAGCAATCATCATCCGAGTCGAGTCGAGTCGTCGGGGCTAGAGCCAAGCGCCATCGGTTCGTCCTTGACGCGGTGCACCCACCCATTCCACCACCCACCGTTAAGCACTTTTATAGTCTTACTTTTACAAATGTTTGTCTTCGTTCATCGTATTTCTTGGGTGTTTCTGTGTGTGTATGTGTGTATTTCTTGCGAGCCTTTCAGGCTACTTTCACCAGCACAGTGCCATCCCCGGCTAGGGTTATTATGCCGGTGATGAGCCTCTGACATTACGGGACGCACGAGCCGCACCGCAAATTGTTGCGCCACCGAAAACGCGCAATATGGAAGGGCGCCCGCACCGAAACATGCCGAGTCAGCGAGGCTTTTCCGCAACCTTGCCGCGCCGAAACCAACCGTTGCTGTTTTTTCGCATTTTTTTGGGAAAAAGGAACTTGAATCCCTTCTGCCTGCGCGTTTTCCGTAAGAAAACAGGATAATCACCTGCCTTGTGATGTCCTTTTCCCATCATCACCAGCGCCCGTTGTCGACTAGTTTCCATCTGGGTCGTTTGGAACAACCAACTCATGTTCGGGTTCTCGCTCTCTTTCACTCTCCCTGTTTCCTTTACCCTTTTAATGGCCAACTAATGGAGGGGTTTTCACCTTGGAACGGTCGGTTGTATTTTTTGTTTTTGCTCCTTCACCTACAAAGAACCGAAGGAAATTAAGTTTTCCCTGTTTTGCGTACAACGAGCAAAACCTGTGAGTTCCCTTGCCGAACGCGCAGCGGAAGTTAACACTTAGCACTACCACAATGTTTGTGCCTCTTTTTTTCTTCGCCTCGCGCGCGTTTAAAGACAATGGGTTCCGATGGGAGCCCAAGGTGAACCGGAAAGAACAACGAACGTCGATGGGTTTTGCGTTTGATTGTGTACCGCTTTTGTGAGGGGATGCAACCGTTGTCATAATTGGCAGCACTACCATTTGTTGCCTTTGGAGCGCACCATAAGTTGTTCGTTCTGTATTGAGCTTATGTTTTTACATTGGCCTTTTCTTTCAAGAGCTCGAATGCTTGAGCCACTAATTGATGAGTATTTTTCATTTCTTGCTGCGCCCAACTGAAGTGTGATCGTTGCTACTTGATGTACACAATAATTGTTGACAAATAGGGATGCAAAAATCTCCTGTTTTATCACACCAGTTTTTAACGGGAACCAAAGCTCGAGAAGGCTACGTTTTTGTCAATTTTCCTGTAAAAAGCCTTCGAAAATCGTTGCACACAGCAAAATGCGCCTAAAAGTATGCAAATGCATGCTTTACTTAAAATAATTGTTAAATACACCAAAGAGCTTTTAAGAACTGGAAAAAATATTTTGTAAATCAAAAGCATCACTGTTTCTTTTTACCTTTTCAAATCCTTATCACTGTCCAGTTTTCACAATTGTAAGCAAAGAAATTAATTTGCTGTCAAAAGCAGCCCTTTCCAGCAAGATCTCGTATTCAATTTGTCATTCAGTATACTTCTACTCTGATGAACAGCGTAGACTTCACTTTCATTGAATAGCACCATTTTTGTACAAATTTGATTCTTTACCAGTTCCATTATGCTCGCAACGCACTGAAGGTGATTCTAGGAAGGTAAAACCTCTCCCCCCGGCTCTTTAAGCTGGACATTTTTGCTCTACACAATTTTTAACAGGCCGGCTAGACTTTGACAGACCCGGCCTACCAACCCGGCCCGAAAGTGGTTCCGTTTGAAGTCCAACGGTCGGTGTTCGTACCTGGCCCGCAAGATAATCTTTGCCGGCAGGAATCCTTCGGCTTCAAAAAAAAACCCCCAGCTTGACTTTTTGTCCCACCTTCACATTAACATTGTCATTTCATGTAGTGGATGGCCATATACCTCTCGCTCGTGCTTCCGGTACAGCTTCCGATTGCGGGCAGGGCTGAAGCCGGCGATGCGGATGGTTGTAATTTTTCACCACTCGTGTTGAAAAGACCGGCACAAAAGCGGCAAAGCACCCGAAAATCCCCGGCCCCCGGGAGGAGCCGGTTGTGGTGGGGAATATTTTTGTTATCATAATACCTTCGGCAAGCCGGGAGAGTTTGCCGGGCCACCAACAAAAACGTTTCCCCTCCCCATACGGGAACGTATCCCCGGTTTGGAACGAGTTCTAAAAGCACCCTGCTGCGTTACGAATCTAAAGCCGAAGCCCCTCGTGCCCTTCCGCCGCTCGCAAACATTCCGCGCAAGACAACTCCGGTCCATGACTCGGTCTCGTCTCGTTTGCCTGCATCCGCACTGCAGGAGAGTTTCGTACCGAAAAAGGGTCGATATCAAAGGCTCGCCGCAGCAGGGTGGCCCGAAACTCCCCGGCGCCCCCTTTCCCTCCCAACACGCACGCACACGAACGCCCCGGACGGGCATGTTTTGCATACTTTTTAATAGTCCATCAGTGCAGCCACAAATTCCGCCCCGCCAAAAAACCTCGTACGAGTGCCGGGAAAACCGAACCGAACCCGGCAAAATATGTCAGCGGTGGACGCCCGGGAGCCCACAGGACGTCCGTGACGCTTTCGGGAAAGTGTCCCAGGAAAAGAACAGCCCCCGGCCCGCTGGACGACAGCAATGCAATTTATGGTTTGGCCGGACGTCGAAAGAGACGTCAGCTTGTTAGAGGGGAAAATGTCACCTCCCGTTCGGGGTTTGGCAACAATGTCGGTCGGGATCATCCCGCGTCGGGCCGGCCCGCCCGGCTTGCCGCTTACTTGGGGGATATTAATAAATTTTCCATCATTTACACACCGTTTGACTGGCGGAGGGGTGGTGGAGGAAGCTTTCTTCCGAGTGACGCCTGGGGTTTGGGATATTTTTAAGCATCAATCCAGACGCATCCGGTCTGAAAGTCTGACCAAGCCAAGGGGTCTTTATACGCCCCGGCGACGATTTGTAACGACGCCTTGCCAATGTTCCAGCGCAGGCAGGCACCGATGGAAAGAAACGGTTCGTCCAGCTTTCACGACCATATATTCTAGCTAGTCTAGTCTATCTCCCGACGACGGGACGACGATGATAATCATCGTCATCAACACAACGAGCCGGACCGAGCCGAACAACGATGGGCAGTAAAACCGGATTTTCTTCACTTGAAATATTTAATTTATCGCAATCCGTAGTCTAAACAGCTCGTCCCACCGCTCCCGTACTCGGACACTTGGCTTTCGGACTTGGCTAAGGACCAAGGCTCGAGCACCGACCGGCGCTCGGATGCGGGCCCACCCTCGTTTGATGAAGATGCAATCCAATTTACTCTCACCGTCGTCGTTGTCGTCGTCCGGACAATCTCTCGCCCATGCTCAAGTACCCTCTTATCTATCCTCCCCCTTCTCCAGGGCGTGAAGTGGAGCGGAGTGTTCCGCACCGCAAAGAGTGGCTACCGCAGCCCGGCTTAGCTCGCTTGATTATGGATGCACCCCTCCCGAGCGGCCTCTACAACACGGCGGGAGAAACCAAACAATCCTGTTACGATTCTGCACCCGGACGTCCTGTCACACGCACACACGCGCATAAACGTCCCCGTCCATGTGTCCATGTGTGAGTGTGTGTGGGGGAAAACATTTTCCCGGAATAAAATCAATGGTCCTCAGTTGTGCAGCCAGCCAGCGAGCCCGACCCGGAGGGCGATCGGGAAAACTTGAACCTGGGCTAGTCAACAGTCCACTCCGGGCACGGAACTCGTTGCTGCCGGTTTAAATAGTTTGCTTTATTATTGCAATACCCCGGGTACTGCGCTCGAGCGTTCCGTCAGTGCGATCCGGCGAGGAAAACTCCTCGAGGTTTATTAAATTATTGCACCGAGCCTCGTCCACCCCATCCCACCGGTCTGCTCAAGGGCAATGACTTTGGGCGAAAACGAGGGGAAAAAAAGCCTCAAGTTGAGTGGGGATTTCGGAAAAACCCACCGCACAAGTACGCCACACTGCCGTGACGGCCGTGGTACAGGTTGCTGCATGCAAAACGGAAGCCCATCTCGACGCGGCGGGAAAATGTCCGAGCATTACTTTCCCTCTCCTCCCCCTCCCCAGCGCCGGTTGCCTTGGGCACAAATCTCGACCGTCGCGTGATGACTCGGCGTGGAACGAAGCGGGCACCTTCATCTGCATGGGACTTAACATGCCCACGGAAATGGCATCATGAGTCGGCCGGCCTTCTCCACAGTCCAGACGGTCGACACGGTCACGGACGAGCGTGAGCGAGAAAGACAATGAAAGAAGCCATCAATTCGCTTCACTGCTAAACGGTTTAGAATGTGCAACCGACACCACCGGCTGGAGCCGTCCATTCCAATCTGTTGTTGTGTGCCAGTTCTCGCCCGGTTTGCCTCGCAAGCAACACACCCGGAACCAAGTGCAGCGTATGACGACGGCTGAAAGGCCACAAACGCAAACACGCCGGTCCCTTTTCGAACCGTGCCCGTACATGCATCGGGTTGAATGACAAGAGCGATCCTGTTCGCTTTCCCCCCTCTCGGCACAAGCAAAACCCGTGAACATAGACGCGGACTAATCTCACGAAACCCCCGAAAAATCCAATCATCATCAATGGCCTTCAACCGACGCGAAACGGCGAAGAGGACAAACGCCGAAACCTTAGCCAGAAGTAGAGCTGACCCTCCGTGCGCGGGCTCTGCTCAGCTTCAAAATCCACCCAGAAGGGGGGGGGGGTAGTTGTTGCGCCTCTCCTAGGACATGGACATGGGCGACGACCGCCAACGGTCCGGAATGCCAAATTGAATTTTATTGTTATTTTTTTTATTTGTCGACGGAGAAATCTATTAAAATGGTGTGAAATTAATAATAAATTATATTAGATTTTATAGATTTATGCCGTTCTCGTACTGGCGTAGCTTTCTTGCTGGCTGACGTGGTTTCGGTCGAGGGTACAGTGTGTACGAAAAAAATAATGTAAAGATATCGTAACACTAAGCCGTAGCTTGTTGCAGAAGCATTGATGTTTTCAGCCCATTTTAAGCCATAAAAATATTGCAAATATTCAGCCTAAAATTATTTGATCGTGTGATTATCATATGGAACTAACGAATAAAAACATCCAATATTAAAAAGAGAAGAAGAGAAGAAAAGAGAAGATGAAGAATGAAAAAAGTATTAGGAAATGAAAAAGGCATTGCATAGTAAAATACTTTTGTTTTGGATAAACCGCATCAAATTCATTAATTTGATTTAAAACAGCAAAAAATCAAAAAATAGAAAAAAAATGCTATTCAAATTTATAACACAAAAATAAAAATCCACATCGAATATTGTAACACACACTGTATGTGGCGTAAAGAAACATATCTCCCTTACATACTGGACAAGTTCCTGTACGCCGTTTGCCGTCGTCGTCGTCCTTCTCCCTTCTTCGATTTCACTTTCAGCGTTGCTTCAGCTGTTCCGGCAATCATTTTGGCTAACCGCAGGCCCGCACCTTTCCCCCGGGTGCCGCTCTCTACCCAGAACCGAGTGAATTATCTCGAGCCTCGGAGCATTGGATACATTTTATGAGGGGGATTTCGGGCCAATCCGGAACGTCCCGTTCATGTCCGGGACCCCGGGATAGGGACGCCCCGAATTAGCGATTAAACTTATTGCCCCACACGTGAGGAATACGAAATTCGGGAGTTTCCATCTCCCCGCTTCGGGTCGCAGCCGAACTTTAAGCCGATGTTCCACAGCGGAAACGTCCCGGTTTTGTACGACGCCCGTGGTCCTGCTTGAACGCTTCCTTTCCAATCGATTCGCCCTGAGGCGGGGTGAAACACACACACACACACACACACACATATGGCATGATCCAATTTCTTCCTTCAAGGCGGAAGACAACTCACCATGGCACGCAAAAATTCCATAAGCTCGAGCGCGAGCTTGAGATTATTTTATTATTGCACTTTAACGCAAGAATCGGTTTCCATTCACCGCTTGGAAGGAGCTCGGCAGGTTTGCAGGATAAAACGACTCCACTCACACCATCGCATTGCTGTGGCCTCGGCAACAGTGTGTTGGGAGAAGGAAGAGAAACCCACAAAAACTCCACACTCACACACACACACGCACACCAGCAGTGTACGTTCCCAGGGTGCACTCGAATCCCCACCCCTCTCCCATGGTACACTTACGGTGGTAGACACCTGCTGCCAGGGGTTTGCTGGGGAGTTTTGAAAAATTCTCCCACGGTGCAGGACGAGAATATATCCGTCCCAGTCCAGCGTGTCCTAGCGCCCCACCGTATACCATTACTTGGCGCATTTGCCACCGTCCCAACCGAT
>JXXA01018237.1:0-19322 GCA_000956255.1 Anopheles punctulatus
AATTAAATAGTCATATCAAACGGAAACTGTCATCACTTTATACTACTTTTGCACTGACATTCACGAAAACATTGTTGAATAAAAAAATGATTTTGTTTTATTTTTTGTTTCTTCGTTCCATACATTACCGATAATTGTAATAATAGTAATAGTAATTGCATTATAAATATAACGTAATTGTGTTTACTGCACCTTAAAGTAAAATGTCTGCACTAAAAAAATACGTTGATCGCCGATCCTTCAGTTTGTTTGTTTGCATTCGTTCGTTCGCAGGCGATCGGGGCACAAGCATTCGGGAAAATGTGAAAATTTACCAAAAAAAATAGTACGAAAATTTTCGATCGTTTCTTGGTATGGTATTAAAGAATGAAAGCCGCTAGAGTAAAAACTCTCTGCCACGCTGCTTACTATACAAATCTTTACGGAAAGCGAGAGTCCTAGAGTGGTGTTCGACGTTTTGTTGGTTGCTTTCTTATACAACTAGAATGTGTTCCCGATTGCAAAGGATAGGTGTAAGAGGATTCGTTTTTAAATCGTTTTTTAGACAAGCCGAAAGGGAGGTTTTTCTTGCTACCAGCTTCCCATTCGGTTCCGTTTATGATTTCCGAATGTGTAAAGCATCATACAATGAAAACGATTCAGTAAGAAGACCTATACGGCGCTCTACATAAAACTGTATATCTTCCCTCGTTTGAATCCGCACGCTGGTGGTGCGTGTTAAAAATATCTATGGTAAACTATTTACTGAGCTAGACACTATATTTGGCTGCTGCTGTTGGATTGTACGCGGTTGCTTTCACAGGGCCGGAGGTTTCAATTCATGGAGGTTCCAGGGTGGATCTGTTAGTTCGTCGTATGAAAAACGAGCGGAAACTAAAATGCGTATGCTTCACCGCAAGCACAGAGCGATTAAAGTATGGACATAAAACGTCGATGGCTTTGCTAAACTCAAAAGCAACAAATCTTTCGCCGGCCAAAGCTTGCTCGAATAAGTGTTTGCACTCCCAATAGATAGTGCTAAGGGTATGTACAAAGTTTAGTGTTCAGCAGTTAATCTCGCACTTTCAGCTTAAACTATATCTTTGATCCGTTCACAGAGCTGCTAAAACTAAAAAAAGACGAGCGAACTAAGTACGTTATTTTTTTTAAATTTACTTTCTCAAACGTGACCGCTGCATTTTGTTAGCACACTATGAAAATTCGTACACCGTATAAGCAACCAATGCTCGCACTTTCGATTAGGATAGATTAATAAATCGGTCCCTACGTCGTGAGCGCTGCGTAAGTGAGCATTGATCGAGACAGAGGCACCTTTGATCATCCAGCTGATAATGGATCGATTCGTGTGAAAGAAATCGCAATGAGGGAAATGAACTAAACCAAGGCGTTTGCAACTCAGCGCCGGACGCACCGTTGAGGCGAGCGAACAACATCGAACGATCCCATTTCTTATTACTACTAGCTAAAGGGGTTAGCTTCAAAAAGGGGTTCTCTTTCCCTACGGCTACTACTGCATACATACGCTTCCATGTTCCAGTTTCCAATATACATATCACATCACGAACGATAGCAATGTTAAACCAATAGAAATTCTGACCAATAGATCGCTAAACAAAAAAAAAAACATCGAAAAAAAAAACATTCCCCTCTCCTTCATCTAAGGGGTTTGGTTTGCACACAATATGAGTGACACAGGGTTTACAGCGGTTGCATGTTTCGCGGCGACACACGCGGTGGCACACAAAAGCAATCGCTTACTTACACATCCTACACACGCCAGGAAGTCATGTTGGGGAAGAGGGTGGGAGGACGAGGAAAGTAAAACACAAGCTTACTATGTATTTTGTTCCTGTTTGCATTGCTGCTGCGCGCTGATGGGTTGTTTTTTCGTTTTTTGTTTTGTTTTGGTTTTGGACTACTATAATCTTTACCACACTAATTTTCTTCTCTTACGGTGCTTCACTCCGTTGCAATACTTTCACGGTACGGAAACAACGACGGTTTTGTTCACGACGATCGCTTGGTTTGTTTAGTTTTAGCGTTCATTTGTTCTTACTGCGTTTAAATGACTCTTCGATTGGTTTACCTTCTCCCTTTACTACCGTATAAGTTTCATCGCAGGAACTTCCGCAGGAAGAGGAAACGAGCACGGAGGTTTAGGAGATGGTGGATCACTATTAGAATGTCGAATTTGAATCTGTTCCTACCGGTATGGTTCAGGTCCTCCTCCTTCCGCGCAAAGTCTATTCCTTCCGGAACTCGCTTCCACCTAGCTAGAGTCGTTTTGCTACATCCTTTTCCTTTCCACAGCAAAAAGAAAACACCGCTTTCTAATCGTGGCACGGATGGTTTGTATGTGTTTTTTGTTTTGTTTTAATTTAATATTATATTGTTACACTCGGCCCGCAAAGCTCGTAGCAATAGCTACAGCCCGACGAGAGCATTACGACGCTACCCGCTGTCCATTCTTTTCCCGTGCGGATGTTACAAACCCGCAGCCCACAGGTACCCGCGATCGGAACCGCGTGAGTGAAAGAGAGATAATGTGTGGTTGTGGTGCAAGAACATCCAGCGCGATGTTCCACAACGAAAGAGACAACGTCGCACAGCTTTACACGGCGGAATTTTTACCAATGATCTCACCGCTTCGCGAATGAACTACGCGACCATCGAACTCGACGGAGGAGTTCACCTTCGGGAGCGGCGCGCCTGGAGGCTGCGTGTTGAGGGGCTGCTTTTCATCCTCCCTGGGGGGGCGGGGAAAAAGTAACAGATTAGGAAAACGGGGTAGAGTTAATTAAGAAAATGTGTGCTTCCTGTTCGTCGAACGAAAGACGCTGATGCGCAAAGCAAACGGGGAAAGCATTTCATGGAGGTGGATAAAACTACAAAACAAGCGCTAAATTAGAAGGTTGTGTAAGGTGCGAATGCAAGGGTGGCAAAAGGAAGAGCAAACAAATACAGAATGATTGATTATAATGATTGTGCTACATGCTACGAGTATGGAAAACAGAGCGAAATACTGGTGGGCTTTGTGTGTAACTTGGATGCAGTTTGGTATGACGTGTTGGAGTGTTTAATCGAATTTTCAGCATCTTTTGTTTGTTGGTGCGATGTGCGCTTTGAGGTCAAGTGCTTCGGAATGCACTCACGTTCAAAAGCGCCAGTGTCAGTATAAACAAAGTCAAAGGTACTGAGAAGGTGATTCTTCCCGAAGAGCCACGGGCAGCATTAAAAATTCAATTTATACCCGCCACAGCCTAAAGTTTTCCAGTTGCACCGTGGGGGTCTCGTAGAATATCTATTGCTGTGAACAAATTTCAACACCATCCGGCCAGTTGGGTGACAGAGAAAACGAGCATTTGCAAAATTTGCATTAACCTTCCACCCTCATCCTCTTTGTGTGAGAAGGAGAAACGGAGAGAGACAGAGAGTTTACTGACGCTGCTGCGTTCGTGCAGTTTTCAAGTTTAATGTCATGCATGAGATGGCGAAGAGCGCATACCATACAGCGAATCAAAAAAATAAAATAAAACTAGCACCATTACCAAGTTGCCGGTGGTGGTAAGCTAAAGTGGTACCACATCCAGTGATAAGAGTAAAAAACGGTCTAAAAAAATACGTCAACTCGGTAGTCTTTTAATGAGTGCGAATTAAAAAAGCAGATTCGGTTTTTTTTTGTAGCTCCTGCTAAAAAGGGTAGGTAAAATAATAGAAAACAGGGATGGCAAAACGGAATGTTTAATGGGAACAAATTTATTTAAAGTAAAAAAAGCAAAGAAAAGAAAAAAAGGGAACGCATGCATATATCAAGCCAAACGAAGCAAATTCCAATGCGAAGAACCCACATTTTAACGCAATTTTGTGCATGTGAACTCGTGCACGCGGTTTGGGCGAAGACAAACGGGTGTTGAGTCCCAAACGAATTAGGGATGCATTAAAACTTGTGCATGCAGAGGATCATCGCGCAATACGGTTCAAAAAGACGATCGAGGGAACGATAGAACAAAATAGTAAAATGTGAGACATCGCTAGTGAAATAAACGACTGATTGTATTTTTAATTATTTAATTATTCTTTGAACGATGTATAGAATTTTGTTGAAAATAATAATATTCAACATTTTTCGTTGGTAGTTTTTTTTTGCTCTATTTTTATTGAAATCTTTATTATGTTTATTATGGAGGTTTGAAAATAAGAACAAATAAGAATGTTTAATGCAATATCAAACAAAACATAATTTTCTACTTAATTTTCACTCGAACTTTTTTTCATAATTTAAAAGAAAAGCTTTGATAATTGTTGTTTAAAAGGAGTCTTAAAGAGATGCTCAGTGAATATTCAAATTTTTGAACTAAACCACCCACAGAGCGGATGCAAATGTTCAAGAGAAAAAAAAATCGCACCACAAAACCAAAGGACATTAAAGGAGACGGACGGTTGCACGATCAAAAGGAACAAAAATCTACACTAAAAAAAGAAGGCACATGCACTGCGGAACCGTCCCCCTTTGCGGAAGCGGGGGGGTTCGGTTTGCACAACCCTTGGCGGCATGCGAAATACACGACGAGACGTAGCGTGTGGTAGCTTACAGTGGCGTGGTGGCGCCCAGCTTTACGATCGGTGGCGGCAGCGGCAACGGCGACGGTGGACGCTCCTTGATCAGGCTGCCACTGCAATAGGGTAGCGGAAAACGCCAACCGTAGAGACTTGGGTTGTGGTTATTTGTATTGTAGCGAGAAGGCACGGACATCGCGGTAATGGTCGTTGGAAAATTAGGGGGAGGGTTCGATGTTCGAACGCGTGTGGCGGTTGTGTTGGCGGTGTGTTTTTGTTGCAACAGAACAAATCGGCGGAACCGAAGTGTGGTGGCGTGTGGAATGGTTGGAAGATGGTTAATTGTGTAACACGCGCGCGCGCGGCACAACCACACACACACACACACGCACGTGCAGAAATGTACAAATGGCGCACGAGGACATATGGGAGAGGGGATGAAGAAAAAAAAAGAAACACAATAGCATGATGTGATCACATGGGAAGTAGTTGTTGTAAGAAAAAAACAGGTATGTCACAAATATGTTAGATTACAGTTATCGTCCTCCCTGGACGGAGTAGTGTTAGTCTTGTGAGGACAATTTACACCCGAACAGAGCAAGCCCCTGCCAGAAAACCATTCCTTGATAGTTGTGGGGTGGTGGTGGTGAGTGTGAAAGTCTACACACCAAAGCAGTCATTTAGCGAAGAGTACACTACATACCTGCCCAGTTTGGTTTCATCGTCCAGATCCGACGGCGAACGTTTCGTTTTCCGGCAGAGTGTGGCCATAATGCCGAGGTTACCGAACGCGCAGCACAGCAGATCGGCGATGATCAGCAGCAGCAACACGGATCCGATCACGATGCCGATCACGGCTGCCGACGAGAGCGTGGGGCTATCAACGCGCAGAACCACATCGATGCCTGCGTTATGCACCGAACCAACCAGGCGATGGCGACGACGTCGGGTTGATGAGTTGTGATTGCGAAAAAAAAACGAATAATTTTCAGGAAAGAAAAAGAAAAAGAAAGAGAAGAAGGACAGAATGGAGATTAGCGTTGGATCGATTAACTGTAGACGGGCACCATGATGGGGGAAAAGGGGGAACCGTTAGTGAATCCCTTCGCCCCCGGAAGAAAAAAAAAACTATACACTAGCGTACGAAGAACGACCCGTTAGAGTTGGAAACGACTGTACAGAGAGGCAAGCTAGATGGGGAAGCAAGTCGTACGGAATGTTAAATTTCAGGATGAGAAGGATCGGGAACAACATTCGAAACATGGTGGCAAAGTGCAGAACTAAGCGCTCCAGTTTGGCGAGAACGGTCGCATTTACTCCAAACCGCGCAGCAGCACAGCAAGCAAAAGGAACGATTTTCCGTACTAGATGATGCCAACATGCCGGGTTGCAGCATACTGGTTGCATGAAAACATTCACTACATTTTAGTTATACCAAACAAACGGACACACACACACACACAAATATTTATACGAGCAATGGATTAACGAATAAAATAAAGTAATGAAATTTTATTTTTTTGTAAATCACTACACGACGCACGGGAAAAACTGGTTCACTTCAGAATCGAGCAAAGCTTTTCCGACAGTGATCGTCACTTTTTCCTTGCCGCACGCGTAGCAATTTTTAGGTTGACGGGTTGTTTGAAGTGTTGTTGTTGAGCCAAGTGCCAAATGATGATCAAGCCTTTTGGTGTGAAAAATCGAAACGAAACTCAAACATGCAATCAAACGTAGAACGACATGCTCTGCCTGTACAAATCAGTATTTAACCATCCATGGTTGTGAGTCTCAAGGGTGAGATTGATTGTGAGTTTATGTGGGTGATGAGTTCATTCATTATTCAACTCGATTTCTATCATTTTTGCTGCACATTTTCGTTCGGCCACATCGGAATCTGACTAGGTTATGTTCGTTTTTTGTGTGTGTCTGTTTGTTTCTATTCCAACTCGTTTGTTCCTGTTTGCCCGAATCGGTGTGCGTTGGTTTCGCGGTTTTGCACTGTGAGTATGATGATTAGCAGTGGGTGGGGTGGTGGTGTCGGAGTTTGAAGAACTTCTCAAGAACTCATGTCCTATAGTTCGGCTCGAGAGTGTTTGCGTGTTAGTGTTTGCGTTATGAGTGAGTTAATCTTCATATTTGATGCTTTTAATTGAATTTTGAGTGCGTGTTTATGGTGTGTATTTTTTTTTTTTTGTTTATTTGAATTCCTGTAGAGCAAACGAGCAAAATTTCGCTCGAATCATGCTCGGTTCTAACAGAGAGAAACGCTACGAATAAACAGAGAACGTATTTACAATCATTCATAAAAACGTGAATGTGTGTGTTTTAATTGGTGGTTGTTTTAATTCCGAAACAGTTGCATTTAAGGTAAACAACAACAAAAAAAAACTCTAGTGATAGATGCAAGAAACCAGATAGAAGGAAGAGAACAATGTTCTGGGTAAGGGGGTTGTTTTTTTAATTGTTTGTTTTAGAAACTAATCAGTGATAGAGAAAGAGAGAGGGAGAGAGAGAGAGTTTGGTGATAGCTAAAATATGAAAAACTGAACTTGAGGTTTCAGGTGCTACAGAACGCTAACTGGTTTGTTTGTTGTTTTTTTTTTTGGTTTTTAATTGCAAGGGAGGAGTGGGTGGTTTAGAATAAAATTCTTTGCATAATTACCTTCGGTTTCGGAACCTAAGCGTTGGGTAAAAAAGGGGATAAAAGAAGCACCTTGCGCGCACTTACTGGTTTCACGTGTTTTGGGTTAGACGCAGTACTAGCCATCTTTGGTTGGGTTGGGTTGGGTTTTGTGGAGGTCTTTGCTGTTTTTTTTTAGTGTCTGTCTGTCTGTCTGTCTGTCTGTGGGTATTGCATTGCGGCGTTGCGCACGGGCCGGTCGATGTTTCCCCAATGCATGAAAGAAGGTGAGACGCGACGGTGGAGCGTCCGTGAACGTGAACTTTCATGAAACGCCCGAACGGCCCGGTACGTTAGGATGAGAGCTGTCACCAGTGGTTGATTAGTAGAGAAAAGCTTCACGCTACGCATCGTTCAGTGTTAGACGGTATGGATGATGTAATTTGATTTATTTTACGCCAGCTGCCAGCTGCGAAACAGTTGTTACAGTGCTACAGTGAGACTCTCCACTAGCTTCGGGTTATATACACCACCGCAAAACATTTCCCACCGGTTCCCCATTCGGTTCTGTTCCCCTGTTTACATGCGTTTAGTTTCGATTATAAGTTTCCAAAAACACACACTTCACACGTGGTGAGTTCTAGATTTGAACTTATCTAACGTTAGCTAACATCTACTCCATACTTTTCACCCCTTTAAGGAAACAAGGAACACACACACACACATACAAGCCGCATCCAGTCGGTTTTAATTTGCTACGAAATTGATCTGCTTTAGGGAAGCACGTTCCTTAGCCGTTTTACGCCCTCTGTGACATCGCTTCGAAAAAGGTGTTTGTAAAACCTTTGCCATTTGTATTATTTTCATACTTTTTACAATCTACCAGTAAATGTGTTTTTTTTTTGTTCGTTTTGTCTATCGAAAAGATACCGTTGACTAGCTCTTTCGTTGTAGTGAAATTCGTATTCGCTATGTTCTCATTTCTCGCACACCTTTCTTGCTTTCTTTCTATTCCAGTGTAGGAACCAAAACCTTAATCCCGCCAGCGCTCGTATCATCCTCCAGCAGCTTCACCATTTTCGCCTACGATTGGACTAAACTAGCTTTTGATTATTCTGTTTTACTGTGTCCACTAGGGATCGTGGGCACAAAACAGAAATTGTTTTCTTTTTTTATTGTCTTTTATGGTGCACCCAGGATGTCTAGGTTTTGTTTTGCACCATCTGCAGCCTATATGTACACCACAACTGAACGTTCGGTGGCGGTAAGAAATAAAGCATTTGTTATACTCGCGTTCGAGTGATTTGCTCGAAACGTATAGTAATAATTTCACACCATTTTGCACTGCGCAAAGCAAGAAAACTTAACAAAACAAAATCAAGAAAATAAAGTCACTTTCAACCGGTAAAAATCAGTCCTAGAATCCGAATCGTTTCTATAATGTTAATGCGCTCGTAAACAGTGTTTTCCACACACATTATTCAGGCGTCGTCGTACAGTTCGTACCGCGAAGAATCAAGTGCTTTACGGCTCATGGCTAACGTTAAGTCGGCAGTTTAGAATTTCCGGTGGCGCGTTTCCTTCGGGAAAGGTGCTAGCACACCCGAACGTAAATACAACCGAACTAACAGGCAGCAAAACACGAACGTAATATTGTTTCATATTTGATAATATGGAGTATCCTCCAACGAAAACAAATAAAAAAAACAACATTTCTTTTTATGGTGGAATTCACTAGCATTTCCACAATAGCTACAGTGGCGAGAGGAGTGAATACTACTGGCAGTGATTATTTACAGCAATCGTTTTTGACACTGTAAGTATGTACAGGATGAATTCGTTTAGCTACATATCAATGAAGGGTGATTTTTCAAGGATTTAAATGGATTACCTCAAAACTCTTATTCGCTTCCGCTAGTGGTGAAATTGCTCGCTAAACTAGAAATATTATAATACGCTCAGCGTACGCTTGTCGGCTGCTTGGTCTATGCCATTTTCGTGTGCACATTATTGACCTGCTTATCACAATAAATGTATAGTGTACTAGTGAGATGAAATTCATATAAGAGTCATAATTAAGCTCCGCGCTGAGGCAACGCGTACGATGGCAGTGACGGCAGTGACTCTTTCGCCTGAACATAACGTTAATAAACATTCAATAATTCCAACATTTTCATAACATGTCTCTACGGTCACCCATTCACCATTCACCTTGAATTCATCCACTAGATATCCTCCGTTTTATACTGTTTCTAATAATTCATTTCCATAAGTCGCAGTGGAACAAAAACTATGCTTCCCTAAGCTTCCTCCCGCTTCGGTAATAGATTCTTAATAAAGTCAAGGCAATGATCAAATCAGTTGATAGACCTACTCTAGCCACTCGAGAAAGAGAGCACAAATTTGAATACAGTTCAGTACCGACAGAGTCTAAAATCGTAATTAAGCTCATTTGTTATTACAGATTGTGAGAAACAGTGGCCGCACAGCTTACTCTTCCGTCGCCGTATACTGAAATCCGTGCGTTTTCACGCATCACGTTCCGCAGGGTTGTCACGCACTGTACAGCAATGAACGTTGGTAGTTGAACATTGTAATGCATTAAAGGTTAAAACAATGGCGCTCTTGTTGGATTAAACACGTTAGTTACCGAAACAGAGGCAGATATTGTTGTAGTTTTTTCTTCACCTTACAGCGGTAGCTATCCTTCACCGACACTAAGGAGTCAGAAAGCGAACAAAGCCGTGGGTAAAATGAGTGTGTGTTCAACTCACCTCGCGCGTTGACCGTAAAGGGCCGCCCTTCGGTGGGAAGGTTTTAAAGCCATTTTTTGACATTCTTTTTTATTTTCATTCCAGGACTTAGTTACTGATGGAAAGTCCTGCTCATTTTGGGATAACTGAATACGAATTTCGGTCAGTAAGTATCTTTGATTTTTCGTACGGTTTGTTTTAAAGAGAAAAGAAATAGCCGTGAATATGTGTTTCCGTCCTCGCGCAAGACGCATTAGGTGTAAAACTTCGAAATAAATAAAATTTGCAGTAAACCCTCAATAAACCGTCCGATTAGTCCTCGTGGACAGAATATACTTAATAGCGATCAAGGTGGGCTCTTCGTTCGATAGTTTTGAAATAAATCATTTCAAAATTGAACAACAAATGAAACACTAATGGTTGGTGGCATGTTAAAATTCACACTATGCAGCCTTGAGAGATTCATGGTAGTATCTGGTGGAGATGATTTTTATACTGCTCTGCCTAACTATTTCCGTAGTGTGATGCTTTCTTCCCGTGCATTGCTGTTCATCGGGCGCGAATAGGGGTACCATCTTTCTTCTGCTCGTTTTGCAACTATCGCTCACTCTTAAGATCTGCCAGCTTGTAACAAAGGACTATTAGAGCATTTTCTACCGCTAGCAGCATTATGTCCATCAATTTTACTGTCAATATATCTACTGTTCCTTCTGGCGCAGTTGTTACTATCGCTACTACTACGACTACAATCATCACTCGATGCACATTCCAATCCGGTGGCACTGATCGCCGCTAGCGATGGAAGAGCTGTAAGGATGAACGACCAACACAACCACCAGCACCACCACCACCACCACCAGCGTTCAGCCACCCTGCCCATGCCACGCGCACTACCAGTGTAATAATTATCTACAGGACGCGAACATTCCGTTCCATTTCCCAACCCCAAACGGCGGTGTGGGGTGATCGGTTGCGGTGGTTCGAATTTCGAAGGGACACACGTTGACAAACGAAGGGAGGCCCGGTGTAGGTTGGGAGATGAATTAGTGGGAGACACATTTTATTTCCCCCTCCCCGTGGGGCAGATTTTGTGCCACAGTAGCCAGATGGCCAGATGGCGGGGCGGGTTGGAGAGAAAAAAGAAAGAGAGAAAGAGGAACAATAAGAGAAAGAGAAAAAGAGGATAGTTAAATCCTTCGATCAGTGGGCGGTGATCGGTGATCTCCTATTGGTTCCGTTTCTCTAGTACTTGCTACTTGAACGAGTTTATGCTTGATATGATATACAGTACATGGAAATGTTCGCTGCAACAGTCTATATTTGCTATTTGCTGTCAACATATTACAATTGCCGTGGGAGTAGGGAAACTACAAAACAAACAACTCCAAATTCCGCATGCATCACTTCACTGTTCTCCTTCATTATACCGCCGTATACGACGTTTGCCGTTCCAAAATAGTGCTTCCGAATTTACAACCAAAAAAAAAAACAAAAATCATCATCAATTCTGTTCGTGTTTGAATTTTCGTTTCAGTTTTGTATGAAGGGTATGGTTTGAAGGAGAAATACAACTCGGCATCGGTCCCTGAAGCGATCATGTTAAAATAAATATTTGAAGTAAGAAAAGGCTAAATACATTAACAAGTCATACATTGATGCTGTAAAGTACTATCTAACACTAACTACGCTACTACTACTCACACAAGACAACAATCATTTTAGCTACATATTTACTACTGAACGTATTTGACATCACTGGAAAATACGTTTTTTTTAATTTAAAAAATACCACACACGAACCAACCGGGGTCGTGCCCGGTTGAAAGCGTTTTAAAACAGCTAATAACGAACGTAGCGGCGAACGAGGGTTGAGGCACGACAACAATGTAATCGTAAACGTTTTGTGCATAATGCGAACGTCCATCGCCGCCAAAAAGTACAACATATAAATAAACAAAAATTTGCACAAATAAGCGAAACAACGACGAGACACCCACCGCGAATCCGATAACCATACGAATTTCGTAAAACAGAGAAAGAAACTGACCTTTACAAAAGCAAAATTCCCATCAGCCAGTGGGAAACACAAATCAAGTGCAATTAAAAAAAATTCAAAATTAACAAAAAATAGAACAGTTCGGACGTGGAGCATTGCGGACAGAACACATTTTAGTGAGCGGAAATTAATTTCACCAAAAGTGCCTATTTTAAACATAAAAGCGAAACATATTCTGGGGCCAATATGGGGCCAAACCCTTTCAAACGGGTTTGGAATGAAAATCAAAATCAACATACTGATCGAAACCAGAAACTAAAAAAGAAATGCGTATGTGAATTTTACGCTAAAATAAAAAGCAACAGAAAATGTGCCTGCGCCCGTACGAACTGTCCATGAAAAGGCTAAGTCTATTGCACATCCGGCAAACTTTAATTTCGTTTAATTAATAAAAATCTAACGTTCCGCAAGCACCGTGTGATTGGCGTTTCCGGTAAGGAATGTTCGTCGGTAGCAGTGCACGAAGAACGTTAAAGTTCGGCGTAAAATTAGTCGCCTTAGCTTCGACGCCATCGCGCTTTGGCATAATATATCGCTCGTATTTAATATTCCTTTCATTTGTTGCGAAATGCATCCGCTCGCCCTTGCGCGTGGTACGAACGATAGCAAGAAGATGGGCATTGGATGCCGCTGCATACAGCGATTCTTTTCCCTTTCTCTCTGCATCCTAATTCCATGCATCAACATTTCAACACAGCACCAGAGAGACGGGAGGCGGCTAGTGGAGCGTAAAGTTAAAACGAAATTAAACACGAAACTTCTAAAAGGATCAAGCGAATCTAATTAAAAACTATCACGAAGGATTATTCGCATCCGTTTGGGGCGCCGTACCGCCGTTTCGAGCCACGAGAACGAGAACGAATATGTAATGCACGCGAAACGAATGTATTATTGCGCTTCCCTCTCGCTGGGATAGCAAGCTCCGAAATGATGGGAATTTTTCATTTCGCTCGCAGAAACATCAAACCAACGCGTGGCGCTTGTGCAAGCTTGTACATCGGAAAGTTTGCCATGTTGTGCGCGCCAGGCGATGGCAACATTCGCGAAAGCCAATAAATGCAGCGAAAGAATGTGAAACTAATAGGAACCGAATAGGATAGGAAACGAAGTTTGAAGGAAAATAAGCGCACAGAAGAAAAACAATTCACCATAAGATGCAACTGGCGGGTGGGCGGACATCGTCATCATCATTAGTATGCGATCAGAAACGTGGTTGTTTTTGTTTGGTGTATTGTTGACGGCATGCCCGGGACCTTTGCGTCCCGGTTGTGTTTTATCGTTTGCAAAATGAACATAGTCTTTACATTTTTGAGTTTCGGTCGAGTTCGAGGGTTTTCCAATTTTCGGGTTTGGGAAACGATTGTAGGGGGGATCGAATGGATCTGTTTTGGTCACATCATTGCCAATGCCTACTTCCAAATATTGATACTCCCGCTCTACACCACATCACTTACAGCTTTTCTGTTCGTAAACGTTGCGATACTATCTCATCTGTTGCGTACACTGCGCTTGGGGGGAGCATTTTTATCTTACTTTGTTTCGGTTTTTTGTTTCGTTCAAAGTGGGGTTTGTTGTTGTCATTGTTTATTTTCACAAATATTATGTCCAATAAGATGTCTAGACACGGATAGAGTAGAGTCGAATTGTGGCGCACCCTCGGGCACTTCGCTGCCCACGGTGTGCGTATTTTACTGTGCAACAGGTTCAATAGCATAACAGATTCATTTTACACGTTTTAAGAGTAAGGTCCTTCATTTCGTCACCCTCTGGTCGCCGATCAATAGATACTAGCAGTATATTAAGCTCTTATGTATAGCTCTCCGTCGGCACACACGTTAACACTAAGATCGTACAGTTTAGATACAGCAAGTACAGATTGTTCGTTTCGAATTCATCCGCCGCGAGCCGGGTGGGGCGAGTGGTTTCGCCGATTTTGCATTAGTTTTGTTTCGTGTTTCATTTTCAACCTCGTTCGCGAAATGAGAACCGACATTTTGCAAAACTTTAAACCGTCTGGACAACCCGTAATGCATACACAGTTAAATCGATCAGCCCATACTGAAATAAGCGTATTATTATTCGAACAAAGGAAAAAGTGTTTTACGCATTCACAAACGTATAAAATAGAGTATGCTAAAGAAAATCTACTACGAGTACGAAGATAAGAGCGAGAGAAAATGAATACAACTGGGTAGTACGGGTGGGTTCTTGTGTAGTTCGATTGCCTTTTGTACGAGTTTTCGTTGTTGTATATTACACATAAAACGAATAAAATTCCCTAACCACTTACATGCTACGTTCGTGAGTAAGGTAGTAATGACGGCAAGTCGGCTGTCGCAAGCTGTTTAAGCTGGCTCCTGTCGCGATCGTTTTCGTTAAAAAAAATCTATATATCACCATGGAATGATATGCAAAATAAAGATGCTAGCATACTAATAAAACCATCTTCAAAAAACCAATGTTTTAAAAATATACCTTTTGGAAACAAAAAAAAACGGACCAAACCATTCGTTTACTCTACATTAAACCAATTTCTTCGACAGTGTGGGTAATTTCACTAGTAAAGTAAAACGTCCTGCCTCAGTACGGAAAGATCTGCACGTTAAAGTAGGCAACATTCGATAGCGATCTGTTGCTGATCTCGCACATGCCGGCAAGGCTTTGCTGGCAGCGAGCGAGAGCAGAATGTACGAAAAACTAAAATTAATCAAAAACAGCAAACGTAGCCAAGCGGAGCGAGAAGATACGGTTTTTGTTTTTTGCTTTTTTGCCTTTTTGCAGCGAAACTAGCGAAACAGTAGCAATATTCGGAAAAGCGATTAAACGAACACAAATCTACACACAAAATAAACAGTCAACAACAGCAAGGTAGCGTCCTGCGGCCCGCTGCTGGCCGCGGAAAAGCCACCGAAACCGGCCGGATACACGTCATAGGTAGTGCCTAGGGAATGGTCGGACTCACCTCGTGCCGTCTTCATCAGTACGTGGGCCGGTTTGGAGAACCCGATCGCGTTGTGCGCCATCAGCTCTATCCGGTAGTAGGTGTCGGCCTGCAGGTTGCGCATCTCGTAGTTTGTCATGCGCGCGATGTCCTGCTCGATGCAGTGCTCCTCCATCTCCGTCCAGTATCCGTTCACCTTGGTGCCCTGTTGTTTAAGTGGGGCATGGGGAGGGGCGGGGGGAGAAGAGAGAGAGAGAGAGATCGGAACCAAACAGATTGAAGGTAAATCGTTTTTGGCACGCTAAAACGCTTCACTGCGCACTTACCGGACAGTACTTGATGCGGTACATATCGATCGGCTCACCGTTGTCCACCGGTATGCTCCACCGCATGTCGAAGTGATCGGCGTACGGTGAGGTCACGATCGGATCGCTGTCCTCCTCCTCGTCCTGGATCGGGGTGTGCAGAATGCGCGGCGTCTCCGGCTCGGAACGGCGTGGCGTCGACTGGTCAACGTACGCTCCCCACTGTCCAAGACCGACCACATTCCGTGCCGCGAACCGGAACGAGTAGGCCGTCTGGGGTCGCAAACCCTCCACGATGTACGGGCTGTCCGGTGACCAGGTGCGGTTGGCGGCGAAGTTCCAATCGCTCTGGAACTGTTCCTTCCACTGGACGGAAAATGCCGTCAGCGGCAGTCCCGGCTCGACCGGCGGTGCCATGATGTCGAACGTGATCGAGGTGGCGCTGACGATGCGCGGTTTCGCTTGCGGCACCAACTCCGGTATGCGTGCCTCCCGCAGCTCCATCAGGTGTTCCGCACTGCCCAGTCGGTTCTTCGCGACACACTTGTACGAGGTGTAGTAGCGACGGTCGCGCGGCGTTATGATCAGATCGCTTCGCAGGCCCTCCGTTTCGATGCGCAGGTTCTGATCGTACAGGTCTTCCACGCGCCGATCATTGAAGCGCCACTCGATCGTCGCGTTCGGGATGGCTTGCGCGAAGCAGCTCAAGTTGGCCGGCCGCTCCTCCCAGGTGTACACGGGCGGGAGGGCCTTCATGTGGTCAAAGATTGGACGATACTCGACGGTAATGTGACCGACCTTGAACGCCACATCGCCCCGGTTGCGAGCGATACACTCGTACAGACCGTCGTCGGTCGTGGCCAGCTTAGAGATGCGCAGGGTACCGACCGTTTCGCCCTTCTCGTCGTCGGTGGACTGCTCGAGAATGATGCGATCGTCACTGACCTGCAAGCCGACGGAATATTCCTCGACCGTGCCGTACCGGCGGAACGTTATCTCGGGCGCGGGCCGACCGAACGCCTTGCAGACGAGGACCGCCTCCAGATCTTCGGCCACGGTTATGTTGATGAATTCGATAATTTTCGGTCGAATCAACACGTTCAGTTTCATGACCGACTCGGAGTGACCGGCGGGGTTCCGTGCAATACAGGCGTAGTTGTCATGATCCTCCTGCTTCACGACACTGATGTCGAGCTGACCGGTAATGGGGTTGACGGTAAATCTGTAGGGGGAAAACAAACCCCGAACATTTGCGTTGTTGTGTCGGAGGTTAGATTATTTGAAACCACAAACACACGGCACTTGTCTGCCCAAGCGATGCCATCAACACACTCGCCACGTACCTATCTAAATCGGCCGCATTCTGTTGCGTTCCCTTCTTAATCCACTGGAACTCGGGCACCGGTTTGCCGGTCGCATAGCACATCACGGAGAACGACTGGCCCTCGACGGCATCCATCACCTGCGGCAGGCGCTGAACCTCCGGCATGATCTGCACCTCGACCCTTATCTCACGATTCTTCAGCTCACCGGTCGACATAACCGCGGCCCGGCACGTATACACACCATCGTCCGCCTCGGTTATGTTCTTGATAAGCAAACCACGGTTTTCGATAACGTACCGACCGCTGGATTTGATCTGGGCGCAAAAACGTTCGTTAAGATAGGGCGCCGGGAAAGTAGGTTACGGGGTTGGGGGGCTTACCTGGTCACCGTTTCGTAGCCAATCGACGGTTGCCGGCGGGTTGGCCGTCACCTCGCAGCGCACGATGTAGTCCGTGCCCAGCAGGGGCCGTTGATCGGTCGGTGCATCCTTCCAGGTGATGGCAACTTAAAATGAGAAAATCAATAAATAATACAAATGTTCACGAACGGCACGACAGCAAACGCTTTCTCGCCGAGGTCTCTTAGGAAAGGTAATGAAGAGAAGTTTCAACACGAACAGCAATCAAATGGAATAATTGCTAGCATGGCCTTCTACAACGGTGGTGCTCTCATCAAACGAAGGTCGTGGTTAATCTGCAAATTATGTTTTACTATCAACTGTTCTCGCACATAAAAAAAAACCCTTCTTTCCTCGTTGTTATAAACCTTCCACCAACTTCTCGTGCACGGTAGACGGCAACATGGCACGCCAAATTCCACTTACCGTACGTTTCCACGACGACGGCCGCGTTCAGCTTCTCGGTGACGGAGTAGGAAGCCGCACAGAAGTACGTTCCGGCCATCGATTCCTGCAGCGAGTTGAAGATAAGTGCCAGAGCCGTCCCGCCCGCTATCGACTCGGTGTAGATCATCGGCGACGTTTGGCCCGCCCTGGAATGGTACGGGGAGAAATTGAATTTTACGAAGACGTTATTAGGATACAGATCTTCCGGGTGAGCGACTCGTTTCGGTCGGGAATATGGCAACATTTGTTCAACGGTTAGCACGTATGAGATCAAACTTAGATGGGGTGTAATGTAAGTAAGGTGGTATGGTAGATTTCATTGTTGTGTGCAGAGAGAGAGAGAGAGAACGATATTGTATATATATAGAAGGAGAAGTTAGAGAAAATGACAGTTTACGCTTTCTTTACACTGTGGTGTGTGCGAGATTATGCTTCGTATCGATTATCGTTAGATTGTTTACAAGTGTTACGCGGCACGGGAAAACGATGCTCGCCGAACGAGGTCTCCAGCGCTGCAGGGCCGTGGTCTTGAGTTGCAATTTTCGATTGGGGAAGTGCGCTGAACAACACGGAAATTACTGTGAGCATTGGCCTCTTGCAGTGTACGGTGATCGAAACCGTGCCGTGGATGAGCTAAGTGCACAGGTAGCAGCAGCAATAGTGGTACAGCAACAGAAAGCAAACATCTCAATCACTTCGCAATATGCTAATTGGCTTGAGTTTGGTGCAATGTTGCAGGTTTCTATATCAGCGAATCAATAATTACTATGTGTCGAGAGATAGGGCGAGGTAAAGGAAGGCTCGTTGCGATAGCGAAACTAGCCCGGTTGGCTTAGTTGGACACGGGAAGCATCCTCGTTGTGCAAACACAAACGGACGATGATGTTGAGGTTAGCGCTTCTTGGCGATAACTTGGCAAGCAGTTGAGATTTGCCTTCTGGCCATCGCACAGATTAAGAAGCCTAGTCTTAGAAGCCACTGATCGAAGCGATTATTCATCATAGGTTTTCCTTCACCACAGTGGTCAGAGCATGGTGCGCGAGACTGGGTATCTTATTTGCATGCGAAACCAATTCAGCATATCCGGAGTAATATTCCTGCTGTAGCGTCTATGTGTTGGTACATATTTAAATACCCTCGCAGTTACAGTTACGGGTGGTACGTACTGAACACGATGCTTCCCTCATTGACAGTGACACCGTACCTCCTTCATTAAGAGGCAAATAGTGTTTCCACCGTATGCGATATACATGCAGCCGCCAGTTGCAGAGATGTTCACCACTTCACTCGACCAGCGTATGTTTAATATTTGCTCCGTTGCCTCTGTCGCTGTGAAATGTAATCAAATTTAAGCGTTTTGTGAAACGAGAAGCATCGGGGTATTGGCATTCGCTACGATTCATCTCTCTACCATCGATGATGTATCCAAAACCGTCCGTACTGTACGCAGTGTTCGGAAGGAGCGTAAATTGGTCTGCAGCATCGCCGAGCTTTGCGAGAGTTATTACCCAACGGGATTTCGGCGCAAATTAAGTTTATTCACAAATGCAGCTCTAAAGTTGAATTATTCCTTTCATTAGAAGCCACACGCGCTACACAATGAGGAGTTATAATTAAGTTTGCGCAACAAAAAGCAGCTCTGAGTGAGTCTCTACAACGGTACCGGATGGTTCGAGTTGTACCGGTACACCGTGTCGCAGCTGGCTACAGTGAAAACTATCCCCATTCGGAAGCTAACCAGCACTGGAAGGACGGAAAACATCTACAAAAATCACATTACGCCATGTGACAACAATTAGGCAAGTGTGCAGCAAAATTAAACTTATAGGGAGACAGAGAGTGAAGGCACACGTTATTAGAAAGCAAAAGTCAATTACGATGAGTCCAACAGAATGGCGAAATTAATTACGCTAGGAA
>JXXA01018244.1:0-20289 GCA_000956255.1 Anopheles punctulatus
CGACGATCTACGCGCGCCTGCGCGTCCATTATTTCCCGTGTTTATCCAGAAGCACACGCCCAATCGTCGAGTGCCGGATGGCGTAACGGGTTTGCTCGAAGCTCGTCTCGGGTGCTCCTGTTGAGGGTTCCTCTACTTTGAATGAGCCACATCCCACTAAAGCGCAAATTCAGCAGCTCCCACAGACCTTATCCACCTTTCGAGAGTCCACCGCGCACCTTGTGGCACTGGCCACTGTGTTCGATTCGATCGCTTTATAAACTTTAATAAATTAATATCTCAAGTAGCACGGATATTCGCTGCTCCGGGTGCGCAAGTACGCGTGTTCGGGTTTTCGTGGGTCCACTCGAAACGAAACCGCTGACTCACGCGATGGGCACACGCGTAGGCTTCGGTTGATCTTTTGCCCGATCATGCCCGGCCTTTCCATAGGCGGGCCTGGTTCGACCGACTAGCCAATTGAGTGGCAAGATCCACTCCCGAAAGGAAGGAAGATCCCGTTCGGATGCTCATCGACACTCGATCGGTTGAGATCATGGTCAGCAGCGCACTCACCGTCTTTTTTTCTTCCATCTGTTCCTTCGCGCCGGGAACGTGATAAAATGATCAACGCGTATCCCAAAATCGGAGACGCGCTATCAAACCCCCCTCCCGGGAAAGTTGCTACCCACCCAATTTTGGTGTATGCCGCGCCAGCCACAAACATCGGCTCGTTTCGTTCAAGTGCTCCTTCGCGATTGAGCAAGCAATAACAACTCGGGGGCCCTTTCTCCGCGCGCACCAAAATACTTATCACCGCCAGGAGAGGTTTTGATCGTCTAGCGTCTGCTCTAGACAGGGGCGATGATAGCATCGCGGAACGACCGGATGGGCGCGTGGTTTACCCGTCCGTGGTGTCAAGTGGTTGGTTTTCGGATGCAAGAGCGCGCTAGGTAGAAGTGCATAGCATCGGGGCTGACTTCTTGACACACGCCGCACTCGCCGCGGCTAGGATATCGGCTAGCTGTGGAAGTAGCCACTTTTCGTCGGGTTAGAAGCGACGTTGTGAGCTACGGTTTGTGGAGTGCTCGTTCATGAATGAATCGGTGGCGACGGAAACTTGTAAACGCTCTGCAGCTGGAGCTGGCAGCTGGAGGCCAGCAAATCCATTTCGGCTGCACGCGTAAAAGTTGAATGCTTTCTGGAGTGGTTCCAACTGGCGATCGGCAGTGTGGCGATTGTTTTAAGACTGATAATAACTGTTGTTATTTTCATGTTGAACTAACACTTCACAGCGCGGACGGCTTTATTGCTTACTTGATTCTAGATCATCACTGATCGGATTTGGAATCTTTTTGACCTGAAGCGCTTTGGATCCATATCAAAGATAATTGCCAATATATTAGAAAACGATAGCGCATAACAAAAAGCACACTAATTTGGCTCTCCATTCATGGTTCTCGCTTGAACATACGTGTTGAGAAAAGGAGAGCCCAGTGCGGCCGGGATCCGTCTTTCTCAGCCTTAAGAGCACCACCATCTAGTGCCTGTCGGTGGACTACATTCCCACCGCTTGCGAGACCGGCGCAACGGGAGCAACTTCAACCCATCGGCGCATTCGCACCGAAGAGGTTAATCAAGGTTGCTCCCAATTGGAGGCTAACTCCGCCGCTGCTACGAACGCAGCGCTGCACCGGTGAATATCCGGGAAGCAGAAATCAGCACGCAGCCAGACAGGAAAGCAGAACTGCAGATAATCGCACTGCAATCGCACCGGTCTACACCGTTGCCCTCTATGGGCGGCACTCTCACGTCGGTCGTCCAATGCCTCGACAGATATTTCCAGCTGTGATCGAGTCCACTAGGGAAAAAAAGGAAACGCGGAAAGCCTGCCTAGTGGGGCCAGAAAATACAAAGCCATCTAGAGACGGAGAGCGAAAGACGCAGCAAGACGTGAAGTGCCTTGGGAAGAACTGATCCGACACCTCTCTATCCTTCCGCTCCCTTTCGCACATTGTCACTTGATTGACGCTAGGCAGGGGCGATTTCCACTTCCCACTTGGCTTCCAGATAATGAACATAATAGGCGCACCATAATCATTATAATTTGCTTACTGAAATACACATTAATTATGGTCGTGAGAATATCCTATAAATTATGATAAAGGAGGCAGCGCACTCTCACACACAACGAAAAAAAAAAACAAAAACAAAAAAAAACACGAACGAACGCGACCAGAATCGAGCAGTTAAGTGAATAAACATCGGTTGAGAACATCGGTAGGCAAGCGATTGACTCCGTTTGTCGTCCGCTCTTTCCCTCCGCGTTCCCCGCGTTTGGGCCGCCTGTGTGTAGAGGATTAGAGATTTGGTTTCCGATGAAGCGAGGATAGCGTGAGATGTTAAAACGCAACAGTTAATCCATCTCCACAGAAGCGGCATCGTAGCTAGGCTTTCAAATCCGGGCGTGTTGAAGGGAGTCTCATCAAATCGGGATTAACTCGGCTTCCTGCTGTGAAAAATCACGCAAGCATTGTTTGAAAACATGTCTGCTGCGAGCTGAAGGGAAAATAACAAGGATACTGTCCCAACATTCAATGGTTTTCATATCGTTACGTATCAAGGTGTGGTTTAGTCTATAAATCTATAAAGGGGTCTTAATTATGAACATAATCTGTTAATCTTCTGTGGCGGTTTACGAAAAACTGGTTGCGTTCTTATTAGCGACTTGTATCTTCTTCACAGTTGCTGGAAATATTGATCAGTCTGTCCGTAAATTGATTAGCCCTGCCGCGACGCATTGCGTGTTCGCTGCCGAAACGTTCGTTCCGCTTCAATCGATTCCGCAAATCGTACGTTCTGTTAGCCTAACGGTGATACGGTCCTTCACTCTGGAAGTTAGCAATGTAATTTCATCAAAATGTGTATGTGAGAAATTTGCTACGTTTTTCATAGCAATGAAATTTATCTTGAAAGTATCGCAAAAAACGAGTACGATAAAGCCCAAAAAGTGCTACAAAATACATCATGACACTAATAAAATAAGCGGCACGCACCGAAGGCACACCACCGATTGACAGAATCACTCCAGACAAATCTCCAGACACCGTTTCGCATTGGCCAGCCAAGATATCACCGTGTATCGCGGATGATGATCCGAATTTTATGACTGTAAAATTACTAACCGTGCCTCATCCGGAGCGATATCGAATACGGCTCCAAACAAAAATAAGAAAAGGCGTTTTCGATTCTCGTCCGGTCGGATGTTGTCCCCTTTTAGCCTCGTTTATGGATTTCGGGAATAAAAACAAAAACGTGTAAATTCTACAACGATGCGCAGCGGCTTCATTTCATCCTTGGTGCAGCCTGAATGGCGGCTTTTGCTTCCCGCTTCTTGTCGATGAAGATTTGACGGTGGAAAAGGTTTGATGCAGACGGCACGGGATGTGTGCATAAAGTTGTAAAGTTTATTTGTTAAGCTTTCCGGGAATGAATGTGAGTGATCCTTCGCCCGTGAGATGGGCCTCAGCGCTAACGAAGTGGAGGATTCCGCCGTTGAAGATCCGCCAAACTTTGCCAATCTGTGTCTTCAATTTTTGTCAGTATTGTACTTACGCTCAGACAAGCTTTCGCCGCATTATCTTTGTAACATTGTCGACGATGTTTTCGATGTGGCAGGGATTAAGCAAATTATGCTATTGAGCTTGTAGTGTGAAAATTGTATCAAACCCTGACGAACGGCGGCTTAAAAGTATAGCGAATCGTTCGGTTAATTTTATTACTTTCGGTTATGAAAACCGAACGCATTATGGGATGGCATCATCGACACCGCCAGTATTTTTACGCACGCTTTAGCTAACAAACCGGACGGAAGTATTTTTTTGACATAAACAAATTGTATATGTTCATATTTTGGGAAGAGTTTGTAAGGATTATTCCTTAATTTAGTGAACTGATAGTAAGAATACTGTTAATTTTGGATGTACTGCAATATTATTTGTCATAACTTTTTTTTCGCATTTTTGTCTCATTTTAGGTAAGCAACCAGCAAAACATGGTGAAGCGAAACAGTGTTTGGCAATCAGTGAGTAGTGTTTGTAAAATTTTCAGTAAATTTTATATGAAATTAATAACTTGATGGGACAAAACAATGTTCGTTTTTGTTCGTAAAATGTACATATTATGTAGCATTTTAACAGATAACGTACTGTTATGTGGTACTAACGAAAGACGGATAAAAAATCCAATTTACAAGAAAAACAAGAAAGATTGACTTAGCAACCATCAAGCGAGAAGGATAGGCCGTGTCGCTCTGTACAACCCAATGCATACCCCACATAACGATGTGTGGCCGCCCTTCGCTTCACGATCCCTTTACCTCGATCGTTCTGCGGAGAGTGTGATGTACGCGTGTGCGTCAAGAGTAAAGCTATAAATTTATTAACCATTTTATATGCACTGCAATTGGCAGAAAATAAAAACACTACACGTTCCGGCGAGTGAGAGGCGTGTCAAATTCAAATCAATCTATGTTGGTACGCTTATATCCATCCATTTTCGACATTCCCTTTTCCCTTGCTGCTGGCGTGGTAAGTGTGTTGCTGCTGATGCTGATGGAGCTGCGAAATCGTACGATTGGAAGGTAACGCACGGTGAACCGATGATGATGAAGCATAGCTCGTAAAATCGTCGGTCACTTCCTCTTGTACATTGTGCGCAGAAAACGAAACAAATCGAGTTTTTCTTTTGCTCTTGGATGTAAACATGTGCACCGTGTGGTTCATGGTTTCACTTTAGGGTGAATTAAAAGAAAAAAAGTCAAGAAAGTTTGTTGTTTTGAGCATGAGTATGTTTTTAATTCTTGAATTGCTTTTCACATAGCAATTTTAGTTATTAAATTCTTAAAAATGCATCAATTTGTATTAGAACAATTCCATCAGCGGAAAAATTCTCACGTGTTGCACCGATCACACACATACACACCTGTCTTGTGGGGGAGACAGCTATTGCTGCTTTCGGTTCCTTCCCGCATGTTCCACAACGTTACAACGTTGCAGTCGTTCTGCATCCAAAGCGGACGGAAATCAAGGGTGGACCATAAATCACCGCAGTGGAATCGAGCACCTGCACCGAGCCGTAAGTGCATTAGATATGCTCGCCAGGCAGAGGATTTGAACGTATAAAACCATCTTCTCCGGCGCATTTGGAAGATGAATCGTTTTATGGAGCTGTGCGGTTGTGCTTCGTTAGGCTCTGACCAGGGTTTTGAGCAGTGTCCACGTCATGTAGACGATGTGGACATAATTTATGTACGAAACCAACAGACCTGGTACAACCTAGACGCGGGTGACAGATTAGCAAAAATTGATAGGTAATTAATGTCTCCCCTATACATAAATTACGGGACCGGTTTGTGCAAAACTATTTTGAAAACTCTACAAAACGGTCCTCAGCTTCAATAATTGAATTTAATCGAGTGCGTGAGACATTTTCCTTACCCTGCGTAAAATTAATACCGTAATTGGCCGTGCAATTTCGCTTACTTATCGCGTAAACGTTTTCCCCATTCGTGAACCGGCTCGCTCCTACATCGAACTTCTTCCCTGAATGTTGCGAATCAACGATCGAATGCCTTTTCCGCGTCATTTTATCTCGCTTTTTTCCAATTGCCTATCCATGAAACGATGATTGATTGCGTATATTATTCGTCTACATGATCCCCAGCCGTGTCCTTTCGGGTCGCTGCTTCCATCAACCCCAACGACAGCAAAGTACGCTGGTTGGCCTCTGCTTCTGCTGAAGCTGCGCTGCCCGCCACCACCGATTGCCGATCGGCTTTAAACGATCGTGAAGATGAACATAATAATGGCGCGCTTTGATGATAATCGTTAGAGAAGAAAAATTGACTCGAGTATTTTTCTATTTCTATTCCACGCACACATCCTTCCCTCGCGCTCCGGAAACGGTTGGGGCAAAACAGTGCGATCAAGTAATGATTTCGGTCGCGGTCGCTGTGCTGCAAATGCTGGCTGTTGATGGGTGGAAGACGAACGATACGTTCGTTGGCGGATCGTTTAATTGGGTGAAAAGGTTCTCCATCGAGCGTGATTTGTGCCCGGCTGCGCTGAAGAAAGCGCTGGAAGACGGAATAATACGGTGGAGCAGCTCCGCTGGTTTACGGGAGGGATGATCTTCCTGGACACCGGCGACGGGCGAAACGCTGATGTACGCCAAGTAAATGATCTCGTTATGGGCATTAGAATCATAAATTGTATTAATACAAATTAATTTTTCGTGCCTTCGAAACGCGCGAGCCAGCCCTTCGGTGCTTCAACCGTTCCGGGTGTTGGTAACGACCTGATGATCTCCCTACGATCGCGCTCGGTACGATCTCGGCATGGATCGAAATTAAATGATTGATTATTTTCCATGGCTTACTGGGGAAGCACACGCCATTAGAAAAGGCTAGCAGCAGCAGTGGGGCTGATGCTGGGGATGGCCGTATGTTAGGCCCCGTCACGGAACGCTTCTAATTGACGATGAAAATAGTGATTTGATCTAGTTAATGATGCGCTACGATCTCGCAGCGATGCTTTTGCGATTTCGAAACCCAGGAACTACACGTTCCGTAGTGGGAACTCCGGGACGTCATGCACCGGATCGGACGTTGGAAATTTTTGGAACAGATTTTTCTTCCCTTTCCCTACCGCATCGGGAAGCTCCGCTCCTGCCACACAGTATAGATGGGCATATTTATCTGAACAACTATCTGGACAAGAACAACCACCGTTACCTCAACGGCAAGTCCAAATATACACTCCCCCCAACGCCAACATTGTGAACGCTGTTGCGTCTGCATGCCATGCGACGATGCGACGACATCATCGAAAGGTGCTAAAAACCATGGCGCATCCTCTTGCTAGCCGACGAATGTGAGCGCATGCATGTGCTGCCTTCTACTCTTTTGATTTTCGAAGTAGATATCCATCAATCAAATTGAACATGGCTTCTTGTGGTTGAAAATCGCCGTTGCTGCCCAGCCGCTCGGAATGTACGTACGTACGCATGGTGATGGTGACGGTGATGTATGCCTTCGTTATTTGATGACAAATGGTAACGATGATGATGTGATGCATGGCGCCAAGCTTTTTTTGGGGATGATGGTCAACCGTCAAATCATCAAAAGCTTCGAGTTTTTAGTATTTTATATGATTTTCTTAATTATTTGGTGTAACAAATCAGCTACAGAGTCTGAGTAGGAAATCACTATTTTCGACCAAATAATTACACCAACGTGGTTTATTATACTTTTATTTCATATGGAACTTTGCTATTGATGAATTCATTAATACATCAATTTTAAATTTTAAATTTAATTCAATTTTTGAACTCGAAGTCAATGGGTGGGTTTTTGAAATGCTGTTTTTTTTGTTACGTTCCAATTAAAGTTTTTTTTGTGATTCCACTACATTTTTATTCGAAATTGCTTAATTGTATTTATTTATTCTGAAGTTGTTATCATATCCGAGTAGTTGTTTGATGAAAAATAAAAGAATCAAAAATTTAAAAAAAATACCCATAGGATCAGTCAACTTCGCTAAAACTTGGATAACAAAAATATATTTTTTACCGCGGTACATGCTATCCCGTCATTTTAAGCCAGAATTAGTACAAAAGTCATGCTACGCTGCATAAAATCCGGAACAAAGACCGTCTAAAAGTCGAATTGAAATTATTAATAATGGTGGCCGCTTTGCATATCGTCACGTCCACGCCACACCATCACTCCAGCTCACTAGATAAAGCAAAAGCTAAAGCCACAAAAGGGTCGTTCCTTCCTTTGCAGAACAATCGAAAGCGTTGTCGTAAAAAAAATGGAAAGTGTTAAAAATTATGCGCTTTTGCGGTTTTTATTGAACAAAAAAATAAATGAAAAACTTTCAAATATTGCTGATGGTGGTGCCGTTTGATCGAGCAACTACCAGCAGCAGGATGTAGGTCATCAGCGCCACGGGAATCTCTTGTGGAGGACGTTGAATGGGTGTTATGCTGCTTTTAAAGCGCTTCACATGCCTCCAAACCGCTAGTATCTGCATTAGACAGGTGCTGACTGTTCTCTCCCGTGCGGTGGTGAATTTGTCGAATGCCGAACGTCGGTGAACAAACATGTGTGTTTCTCACGTTTTCAAAACCACGAAAATGACTCATTACAGCAGGGCGAAAAGGAAGAAGGAACCGCCACAGCACCAACCAGCACCAGCGTGATCGCAAATGTCGCGGCACGCGGAATTTTTTACGATGTGAACCGGTTTGATTGTGGTTGCTGCGAGCGGCACAACAAGTGTGCGGGTTGTGTGAGGGGGCATTTTATCTAGTGTAAATAAAAGTTTCCATTGTTCGTAGATTGCAAGTTTTCACTCTTCTGTAAAGTATCGTGTGTAAATGCAATATTACGAGCTAAATTTTACGATCAAAGATCGTGATTTATTGTTCGTTTTTTTTTGTGTGGAAAATTACACACCAACTGATAACAGACGGTTATGAAAACAATTTACAAGCTCGTTCGTAATTTGTGTACGTAATAAATATAAAGCATGCATTACAATAAGCGTTGCTAGTTCGAGTCGCTTGCATCACCATGCATTGTGCATACATTGGATCACTCTGATACGGTCGGATTGATCCTTGCGGCCATCACTGTCACTGCTGCATTACAGCTGTCAGTGACGTTGTGTCAGCAGGACGACGTCAGAGGCTTTCGATCCATTACGGCGCGGTGTTGTTTGCATTTTTACATTAGCATGCACTCGTTGCAAATCCCTCGCCACACGTCCGCTGCACACACTCACTCGTGCAATGAGATGTCGTATGCAAAATATGCTAAAATTGCGCACGATTTTTTTCTCTCGCTTCCTTCTTCCGTATGGCCGGATTGCAATTATATCCATCGGTGTTTTGCTTCCTTTTTATCTTTACCGCTTCCCCTATAACTGAGCGTAGCGTTCAGGTTCGTTTCGCTATCTTACCGATCGTTTGTTTTTTCCTTTTTTATCACAGCAGGTTCGGTGGATTTTGGTTTCCTTCTCGTTGCCGCTTACTCCTGTCTTACCTTTTTCCCCATTGCTTTGCTGCTCACTCGTTGGCGATGAGAAAGATTAAGCCAATTTTTACCTTCGAGGCAACGTGGCTTTCCTCGCAAACGGAAGCTCGTCCGGTTGGCACTTGGCCACTCGGAATGATGAATATTCCGCCAGCAGTTCGACCCGTCCAGGCCAGTGCTGCTCAGGTGCAAATAATTCCAATTTTTCAGTCCTCAGAAGAAGAAAGAAGTAAAGCATCAAAAGCAATTATATGGCAGTAGTTTCGAGTTTAGGCAGGGCAGTATAACATGCAAGATCGATTCGCTGTCAATCGTGTCGATTATTTGAAACCATTTGAGCAACTCCGATCGCTTGCCGAAGAAGAAACGCTTCTGTTGGGTCCACGGAAGGATTGCGTGATGCGATCAATTTGGTGCTTCGGTACTACACAATTTGAGGGATTTTTTTTTTGCTAAGCCAAATTTGTCCATGGAATTGTTTTCAAAGCAATCGATACGGTGATCGCTTCATTGCGTTTTTTTTCAGGTGGAAAAATTAGAATAATATTTTATAAAAGCTGTTCATAAACGGCAAAATTGTTCTCCTAGTTTTTGGAAAGGAATATGCAATCGATTCAAAATAACTTATCTAATAATTTTTTTAGAAAGAATTGAGTTTCTAAATCTTTCATCAACCAAACATTAAATTTCAATTTTAGCTAATTTTTGTGCAAGGATCATACTATTCACATTAAACATGGCCTGTTTTTTCAAAACTCTCGGCATAATGGTTTTCTTAATAAGTTAATTTAAATTAACTTTCTTCAAAATTGTGCAAAGTTACTGTATCTTCTTCTTCATTAAATACTTTTATGTTTTTCTTCGTTTACATTGTTATAATGAAATCTTATAAAACTCGCCAAAAAATCTATTGTGGTTTTTTACGAAGCACGTATAATTTTCATACTTAAACATTGACAAGACCTATTGTGCACCTCACAAAGCACTAGAGCGCATTATCTGCCCATTTTGCATTAGTATACGTGGTGCAACATTGTAATGATTATCGTGTAACTCCGCTGTAAGTGCATATTTTGCATATTTATTTCATTGATTACGTCTCGCAACGTACATCTGCGCCGATTACATCGAAGCGAATAATTGTAACAGTTGTCGGAATGGTACAATTAGTATCTTACTGGTTAACGACCATTTCGATTTTGAGTATGTGTGTGAGTGTGTTTTTTGTTGTTGTTGTCGTTGTTTGGTTTATGTTGCCACCGACAATGGTTGGTGCTACTGTTGGTTGACGCGGTTTCATAGACTGGAACAGCGGAAGTCTGTGGAACCATTTCGGTGCCTTGGTGTGTAACGGTTTTTTTTTTGCAAGACGAGATGACCTTCATCTTCGCACGCAATCGAAAATTGGCATCATTGCGCGTGGTGAAACTCAAGCAAGAAGTGTGGAGTTTAAATAAAGCCCTTCAAACGGTGGTCCCATTTTTGTCGATGATGGGCACCGGTGGTGACGGAAGACCCTGGAACTGGGTGTAATGGTGTCATTTCGTCACACCGTGGCGACAATTAAAATGTGAAGTCTACATGGCTACGTTTCGAAACAACTGCCTTCTGGTCTTGGTGTTGGACTGAGTTTATTTGTCTCATTTGTGTCATTTAGACAAAAGGTTTACTGTTTGGCTTCCGGGATACTTTTCGAATCTTCAACTTTATCGTTAAGGTAATTAAATAGATGCGACAGTCGTTCACAGCTAAAGCAATTGCTAATATCAAAATAAATAAGTATTACCAGGCTGGCATTCAACCCCGGCTTGATAATCGATCCTGCTCTCTTTCAACCGTTAGACTGGTTCTAGAATGACACAAGCGATATGACAGCAGTAGCAGCACCGTCTAGCATATTGTCTAGTTAACAATTGCAAACCTCCAACCGTGTGTGAAACCCCAAACGGAAGCCCACCAACTCCCGCCTGACGCCACCGTTGGCTGCAATCGTTTGCCATCCCTTTCCACCGTCTCGAGAGAGTCACGAAACCGGTGCAGGCCCGGCTGGGGGACGTGTTGCAGAAGGTAGAGTTTTGCGCTATTGCTCGCATGCGTTAATAAAAATAATTTCAAGAAGCACGCAATCAATTTAAATAAGTTTAATGCCGTTGCCAATTGTAATTAATGTTGATATACGTATGTGCACGCGCCCGTATGTGTGTGTGTGTGCGTAAACTTCGCATACATCGAACAACACACACACACAGGCAAATGCACAGAAACTTTCCCGCAGCAATTACCTGAAGGTTGAATTCACGCAGAATTCAGTGCGAATGGCGCCGCGGAACGATTAAAAATGATATTGAGCTAGCTCTTTGTCTCTGTCCGACAGTGAATCACGTTTTTTAATTGCTTATATACAAACACTCGCGGTCTACGGCTGGGTAGGAGGATTTGCTTCACTTATCTCACCCAATCCGAAAGCCGTTCGATTGGCGATAATAATGGACGCTCAGGGTGCATCGCTAGTGCATTGTGTTGCAGGCGGACTGCCGGACCGCCGGACACCGACCTCGGCACGCGGCAGCGTGAGCGTGATTGGTTTGGCCAGTCGTTTGCTTTTTATTTTTCCTTTTCTAGCGATAGTGTAGCCATCCCTCCCTTCCGCTCCCGACCGACTGGCCCACGGACTGAAGCAAATTGATTTTGACTCTTAAATTATTAACTAATTACCTCGACCGAACCCGGGCCGGACGTCACGATAAACGCAAACATTTTAAAATACCATTGAACGAATTGCGTTACTAGACACCGAGTGTGTGTGTGTGTATTTTTTTCTTTCATTTTGTTGTTGTTTTTTTGTATCGCATTTTCTCTAACGCTAACGTTCTTTTCTCGTTGCGTTTATTTTTCAGCTGTACGAAATCAACGATGACCCGAAGCGGAAGGAATTCCTGGACGATCTGTTCCTGTTCATGCAAAAGCGAGGTAAGTGTGGCGATAATGAATTTTTACTATCACTTTTCCCGGAAAAAAAGAATGATACACATTTTGCTGTGCTGTTCGACCCGGGTGGTAATGGTTTTACTGTGTTCGTAGACACATTGCAAAAGAGGAAGGCCGGTTGAAATTGGTTTGTTCCCGTACGAAATTCTTTCCCTATCGGCAGGGCTGACTGCGGGAACGGTATCAATCGGGGACTGGATGAATTTTCCACCGCACATGTACGTTCTCAGAGCAAGTAGCTGCTATTTCTATTTTTTGTTGCTCTTGCTAAGTTTGAATCGAATCGTTTTAGATGATATTTGGATTCACTGGATCGGTGTATATCAATTAATCATCCTGCAAGTGACGAGACTACAGACACGAATCATGGCGTTATTTGAATTCCTATTTACGAACCTTGATCCTCTCTTGCTTCAAGGGAAGTTTTTATATGCTGCTTTTATGTGTAATCTTTTTTTTGACAAGACTCTTTTAAAGTATGTCTAACGTTTTCTCGCATATTAATAGGGTTTGTACTAATATACGTATATTAGTGCCATTTCCACACAATCCAACTTTAATTAAACTATTAGATTTATTACAAATTTTATCCTATGCTTCTTATTGCTGCTAGAATAGAGTGTAGTTTTGATGGTAAAAAAAATTATTAAATATTTTACCAATATTTTATCATTTCCTTTACTCTAATATGTAAAGGTTTGTATAATGGTTGGTATAGTAAATAACTTAATTTTATTTGTCATTTTATTTATTCATTTTATTTCTTACATATAAAATCAATTATTAGAATTTCATGAGTGCCCTTAATTTAATGTTAATGCTCTTATGTATTTTTGATTATCAATCCAACACGAGGGGAGAGGGGATTATTATCTCAATCCAAAAAAATATTGATATTTAAAAAACTCTTTTAACATACCGGGTTAGAATACAAAACGTGTTGTACAGTAACCTTTTGCAATAATGAACATAAACCTAATGCTAATCATACACTTTTGCTGCTGAAAACAAACTCACAAAATCGTATGAAATCTTAAAATAGACCATTTGCAAACGATTATTGCAAATCCACCGCATATACTTGGTTAACCTCCGTTGAGAACTCAGCACAGCAGAGTTGCAGCAACATGCTCGGCGCTACCACATCGTTGGACGCCGCTGCGGTCCTTCATTTTATTGGCGCACATTATACCATTTCATTCATCAGCCAGAAGCCTGGCAAAAAAAAAAATCATGAAACGACGGATGCAGTCGGGAAGCATGAGTTGCGCAACCTTAAATTTAATATTTAACGATGCCCGGCCATGGTGCGCATCAGTGTACATGCAGCGGTGTCATTCCCGTGCAACTGCATCAAATGTGATATTCTCTCGTCATTTGCTCACCGATGGACCGATGCCATGGAACGGAGGAAAACGAAGTGGTGAAGTGCGAGTAGACGAACAGCAACAAAACTTCCTCGTGCCATCGTTGTAGGTCGTACGGGGTTTTGAATTACATTCATAAAAATGCATGCTGCTGTGCTGGATGGTTTTGCGATTTTATGAATGACGCTGCCAAATTGGTGTACCACATGCTCACATGGAGCCAAACGGCGGAGTGAAGGGAATGATGGTCGCATTCGGGTTTATGTGATCTCATGTTTTATGCCACAACGTCGACGGATCGTTGCATTTCAACGTCACCAGGTAATTGACCCACCATTTCAGTTACACTACGACAACAACGGCATATCGTCGTGAGCTGCTAGCATAATAAAAACCCAGAAATGCATCACACTATTTCGCAGTGGCTGTCTGACCGAGAAACATCTCAAGAGACCCCCGGCCGCTATCGGTTCCGTGCGCACGTTTGCGGTGAAAATTATCACCTACGTCCGAATGGAAAACATCATCAATCGGAAGCTTTTGATTGATTTTGCTGGCATCAACCTACGCGAACATCGCGCTTTGGCACCTGTTTTGATACAGTTTTGATGTTTTGCCGACAATATTTTGTTCTTTTTTCTTTTTTTTTTGGTTGCCTGTTGCCCGAATTTGCATGTTTGAATTAAGTGTGACGTAAAGAAAATGGTATTTTATTTGGCCAGCCGATCGATTTTGGTCACGATTCGTGCACGAAACAACAAGCTTTGTGTTTGAACAACAAACGGGTATCGATTTGTGTATGTTTATCAGCAGGGCGTTGTTTCTTTTGCTCTCCGTAACAAAATTAACCAAACATCAGTTTATTTTCATCCCGCTCTGCTTGCGGGCTTGCTTGCTGCAAGCTTACATCCATACGAGCGCCTGTTTTAGCTGTTAGAAAACATGATTCGCCATTCGAAGCTAAAGAATGCCTGCAGCACCCGGCAAGGCGTGAAAAATTCATCTGATATCTTTTCGGGGACACCCGTGGCAGCCGTGTCGGGGAAAAGAAAGCCGGCTGAAGCCGGGATATCAAACAATTAATCAAAGTCAAATTAGAAGCTCGTACGAGATAATCGTAATTTACTCTGTTATTGTACGCGATACCCGTCCGTGGCAGGAGAGGGGAATAAATTCGGCCGAGAAATGCGCCAGTGCTCCTGTCGCTCTTTCCGCTTCCACCGCTTGGAATCCATTCAGAAGGCAGAAGGCAGGTTAGGTGCCTCATATCGATGGTGCCTGATGGTGAAGCATGTGGAGAGGGTGAAAAAACACAACATCACTCATAGCGCGAGGCAGATCTCGGTCCGTAGAGATCGAAATCGTGTTGGTCTTGACGATTGGCCCAAGGATCAGGTCAGCAGCCACCCCTTGCCTGCCGCCAGCCTGCCAGTACGCAAATGTTGGCCCGTGGTAGTCGGCATAACGAAAAATCATGGAATCATTAACCAGCGAGGGCTCGGACGTAGCGCAGTTTTCGTAGGACGTAGCGTTGCCGACGGTAGGCGATAGGAGATGAGCACGAGACACCCCTTTTCGGTACCCGTTTAGGACGGTGGTGGAGGCAGGCGAAGAAGTTCACGATTTGAATCGAAAAAAAAGGATGATCGAATCCACCCCACCACGTAATGGGAACAACACAAGAACAACAATCGGCTCAATCCATTGGCGCAGCAATAAAAAAGGAACGCAATTTTCTCGCTGTCAAATTGATCCGAAATCAATATATCAATCTTCCCCGCTTTCTTTCCACGGCGTTTCCTTTCTTTCACTTTGCTGCGGCCCGAAATCAAGATCTCTCCGCGTTCGCACTATGGAATTGATTCTCTCGGGTCTAGGATCGATGTGTGGCGGGCGTGTGTTTCCTTGCTGCTTTCGTTTCACTACGACCCTCCCCACGTTGGATGGACGGCGCCGGAGGACTAATATTTTAGATCGCAAACGATGTATCTCCCTCCGGAGCGGGGAGCCTCGTTGCTCGTACACCGCACGCGATCGTGTTGTCGTCGCGAATGATTAATAAAAGTTTATGTTGAATAATTGGACACTGGACAGTAACGATGCATTCCTGGTCCCTTGCCCCCTATCCTTCATCTACATCTCGCCAGGGGCGTTGAGGCGCTACAATCAAGTCAAAACAGCACCACCTCCCAAACCACCCCGTATCCCCACGCTCCTGGCCGATTGTAGTAAAAGGCACATAAATGATCCGGAATCGATCGAATCGCGCGAGTGGAAACAGGACAGGGCGCGAAGACAAGAAGGCGCGGAACGCCGGCTAAGCTATGTATCGAGGCGATCGCACGGATCGATTGGAATCGAAACCACGGGCGGTATCGCAGCTCGCGGTTGATCCGCCGTTTGTTGATTACCTTGTACGTCCGATTTTCAACAACTCGGTGCGAATCGATGCAAAACGGCACAAGGATCTCTTACGAGTAGAATAAGATGGAGGTATGGATGGTGGAAGCGGAGAGAGCGTTATGCAGTTTAATTTTGTGCATGTTACGCGCTAGGTACGAACACAGCGCTCCATATATCGCTCGGTGATTGATTTCCTTCAATCAGTGCTTAACGAAGTATCTGTTGTGCGACTGTTTTCTAAGAATCGATTTACACCTTTGGCGAGTCGAGAATTTGCTTCGGTTTGTTTGCATATTGGCAATGTTTTCTAGCACATTTTATGTTGTTTCCGATTAGTGAAGTGGCTTTAAAGGCTATAGTCAAGGTTTAAATTTTCAATATTGAAGATTCTATAAAATTCACATCCATTTTAAAAGCCTATTTGAATGACTATATGTGCGAAAACTATACATGTGGTCTATCTTTCTTTCGAATTTTGATCCTGAAACCAAAACAATATTTCATCAATCAATAATATCAAAAATATTCAAAAGATAATTAATGTATCTATTTGTTGTCACAAGTTCTGTACTTGTTTACTCTTCGTTTGAAACGAAGAAAACTGGTTCTAATGGGAAGGAAGCTTCATACATTCGAGAATAGCTCATAATCTGTGAAATACGACATGTGATTTAATAAGATGGGTGTAGTTTTCCGAAGCGATTAATCGAAATGGTAATTTTCTTCATGCCTTTAGTTTTACAATGTTTCAATCCAATCGTGCAATGGTCCATTTGGCTACGACTTGAGTTATACATATTTAAACTAAAAATATGATGCTGGTCTGTAAACCTGATTTCCAACAACAAATTCAACATAATCTCATTGTTTGTCCGAAATCGAAAACCTACTCACCGCACACCCAATGTTTCAAATCAATTCCATTTGCTATCCGTATGTGCTATGTGCCGCTTTTATAGCTGGTATTATTTTTTTCTCCGAACACAACAGCTCACATAGCGTGCCAAATGTCAACAATGCATCTTTCAACGCCTTTGAGAAATTAATACACGCGCATGATTTCGTGCTGCCCAATGTGCGCAATGTAATTTTTCTCCAATATTTTCCTTTATTTCTGGGTCCCCTTTGATCTGGCGCTGGATGCTGGCAAGAGGCGGAACGGCGTTGTTTTGTGGTCATTCGATGTAATATTGGGATCTCCGGTGTTTGCCTTTGCGCTGCCGTGCTTGATCGATATTTCCGACAGCTGTGTGCGGATCGTCCGCATCCGAGCAGTGATCGCGATGATGGACTCGTATTGCTTCAATCTCCGGAGCTTTGTAGTTGCGGTTGTGGATGGAAGAACTTGCCCGTTGATTCGGTTGATTTTTGTGTATGTTTTGATCTTGTTTGTGCTGCTGAGTACTGGTGAAAAATTGTGCCGTTTTTTTCCTGTATCGATTTTGAGGAAAAACCTGCGGTAATCGGTGCATTTTGAATGATTGATGGTTCTCTCAATCACTTCGCTCTATGTGTTTGATCTGGCTGCGCTGGATTTGGCGTTTGTTTTTCAGAATATTGTTATTTTCGAATGCTGTGCTAACATATGGTATCTTGAAAAATTGATAAACTTTCAAGATCTGTTACGTTGTAAGTTTTTTTTTTAATCTTATCGCAAACGTTAAGTCTAACTCGCCACCATCCAACTCTAGGCGTCAAATAGTCTAGCGAATGATAGAAAAGTGTCGGGTTTTCTTCAAAACAAACCTGACCCCATCGCCGACGTGGTGGATCATTTCACTGCCACTCTATCGCACTGCAATAAAAACCGATGATGGATCATTTGTTTGCATGATTTAAGAACCAGCTGAGCCGAATAAAAATCCCCAAAAAGGCCGCCTTTTCCAGCGCAGGGGAGTTTCGATGCTGCCACCGGATCGCGGACGCGCGCACTGTGGTCGATTGTTTACAAGCAACACATCACAACATAATCAACTTGTTTCGTTACCGCCTTTTTTCTCGAAACGGGCTGGAGCGAGAGGGAAGAGAGGGAAAAAACACGACTGCAACAGATTGGCCGTAACAACGAAACGGTTGGTGGAACGAAGGCAGCCCGCAACCTATTGATTACCAGCCGATCGAATGCCAGAAGCGCAGTATGCCGGCACGCGTCGTTTGAAATCGACGCCCTAAGCCGCGGCACTTAAACAATTCTGTAAACAAATTCCTCACAAGTGTTCTGCCGAGCTTTTCGAGCAGATCGGGGAAATTGATCAGGGAACCACCTTCCCCGGAACGTGAACAGGAACATTTTGTTACTCCGCTTCGTGCCGCTCGTTTCACCCGTGATGGCCAATCAAACTCAAATTCGAGCATGTTGCTGTGTCATCGGGAATCCCTTTTGCATGGCAGTCGCTCGCACTTCTCGCACCGTCTTTCCTGCTTCGAAAAGGACGGCTCCGTATTTGTTGCCATATCACGTGCCGCATATCATCGCCGTATCTCGCCCGAGATCAAGCTCACCCCGGAGTAGCTTTCGTCTGACGGACACAAGCGTTTGAAATAGGTGGAAACCTTTTTTCTCGCCAAGTCACCGTGCCACCGTGGGGAAAACGGGACGTGCTCGATCGAAATCGAACGATAAACATGCTGCCAGTTACGGTCGGGGCAGGTCGCTTCTGCTCGGTAGCTAATCTTAAATCAATTAAACGTCAATCAAACGATACCGGACCGGTGCTACAACAAGAGGCGCTAACGGAGGGTTATAGCTATTGTACGATTCTGCTTAGCTTGTAGAGGCATTACAGACATGCAATGAATGCACAATTGCTGTGTTATGAGCTGTGCAGAAGAACATGACAGTGCAAGGTCATTTTTTACAAGGATTATAGCATATTATTTTGGGTGTAATTTTGCATTTAATTGCAAATATTTGTCTTTCTCCTTTCATTTGTTTTACATTTATGCTAATCATTTAAAGTATGCTATTTTCTTTTAAAGTTTAAAACTTTTATTTTTTAGAGCTTCGAAACGAATGACTTCATAAAAATAAGGGTTTCTAGAATTTAAAGTGACGTTTATATTTTTTATTTATTAAATGATGCATTGTCTTGTATAAGTACCAATATCAATGTATAATCAGTGTAATTATTGGAAAATCAGATTTTTTGAAATGAAATCAGATTTTTATTGTAACATAGTTCTGCTTTTTGATCACTTTCTACAAGGTTGGTTTTTACTTAATAATGTATAAAATTACAATTAAATTGTTCAGCATCCTTGCTTTTCTCTATTCTTAACTAAAACATTCTAAAAAATCTAAATTATATGCACTTTATGAGGGATTCTTTCACAATAATGCAACAGTCACTCACAAGTCATGACCACATATTCAATTAACAAATAAAATACTGCCATTCAAATTACCACATCTCATCGGGAACAAAATCGTGCCTCTTCCGTTGATGGTACCAGATAATTCAGTTCCAACAGCAATCGAAATCGATTAACAATCGTGCAAAGAAGGGGGCGACGATCGATATCAAACAGCGGCACGACTATCGGCTCGATGTTAATCGAATCTGTCGATCCCGAGCAAAAGATTTCGCGTCCAACGCGGCAGATCATTCGATTTCCGTTTTGCCCTGCCTCGATGCGGCACGGAAGTATCAATAGGGTGGTAAGACGAAATTGTAAATTAAATTTCAATTAGTAATAAATCTGTTATTTTTTGTATGTGTGTGGCGTGTGCACCATTTATATTATGCATTTATTACGTGCGTGAGTCCGACCGTTGCCAGAAGCGATTCGCACGAACAAAACCACACACTCCGCGAGCTGGCGGAAAAGGGTGAAGGGCCTGGTGCTACGACGCTACTCTTTCGCGTAATATTGTTGCATTCGTGATTGAGGGCACACGCGGTCGTTTGAAAACGAAACACACCCGCAGTGTGTTTGTGTGTTAAAATTCGACATTCGACAGGAGAGCGCGAAAGAATGGGATCGGAGGGAAACATTTCACACTTTAGTCTTTCGCTTTTGGAGGCTGCCTTCCGAAGATGCCTTTGGCATTTTGCTCCTACCGCCTGGCTCGTGTCTCGTTAGTGGTTCAAACAGTGCGAACAGCTGGGGTGAGATCGCACTCGCTATCGTTACGGTATCATCGTTACTACTTGCCTGTTTTCTACCGGCAGGAGAAAGGTTTCCGCAGATGATGCAGATGAGATAAAGCTTTCCGCATGGTTTGGTTTCCCGCAGGGAAGCTGTCTTGCTAACAGCGCCTCCAAAATGACAGGTCATAAATTGATAAATTGAAGTGTTATATTCACTAAAAAGGTTAGCTTTCGGGAAAAAGAGAGAGGGTGGAGGTGTTTTCAATCGACAATTTGCACGATCGATTAGCAACATGCACGTACCTATCAGCGTTACAAATTTATTGAATAATTTTACTGCACGATAAGCTCATGGTACAAC
>JXXA01018252.1:0-10059 GCA_000956255.1 Anopheles punctulatus
GCAAAGTCTTCTTCTTAAGTTTTAGTTTAAAATAGTGCTGCAAAGCCGTGATTAAAAATAATAATACACATGCTTGGAGCAAAAAGACGTCACAAAATAGTATAAGCTGCCGGTTGTATTAATAGTAATTTTTTTTAAATCCTTTTGAACGCAAGTTTTGAGCGTTGAATGAGTTGGCAAATTTCTTAGAGGTTTAAAATACATGTCCCTTACAGGAAAAATAATCCCTTACAGATTTTAAAAACATAAAAATGTGCATGTTTATGTTCGATGTTTCCATCGGCAAAATGAATGGCTTTAAATTAAAACAAAATGTATAGTTAACAATTCGCATTGCCACTAATAGTCCGCTGTCTAGGATAGTTTATGTGGAGAAACCCAAATCATTTTTTGAACAATTTGCAACAAAAGATAGGATTCGGTTCAAATTGGTAGATTGTCCTACATATTCCTAATTGAACTGAACATCGATGCCTTTTTTACAGTTATGTTTTTTTTTTTAAGTAATTTCAGTCTTGAGAATTAATGAATTGATTTCCAAATAAATGAATGACCAAAATTACCTTCTTCAATGGTTCGTCTCGGCTGATCCGTTTGCACAATCACTTTGTTGGGCGCACAGGTTTCCGTGGAATTAATGGCGGCTTTCGCTTTACGTTCAGCTAGCTCTGCGTTGGCAATGGCGTCCTCCAACAGCGCCTTCTTGAAGAGATACCTGCACGAACATAAAAAATGTCATTTACAAATTATCCCTCGTTCTTCTAGCATCGGTACTTGTTCCGGTTCAAGCATTACCGTTTCCAAAAATTCATATGAGCAACTTTGGCAGGCACCAGGGTGACATATTTTTCGTTCAGTATCGTACTGCTGGCCAGATGCTTTGCCAGCCGTGGCTCGGTAAACTGTTCCTGCTCGACGACCTCCATCCAGCGCTTGTATTTCTCGCGCAGCTCGTCGGCCGGCTCCTCCAGGTAGGTGTCGTTGTTGGCCTGCAGCTCCGCTAGATGCTTGTAGAATCCTGTCAGCGTGAGCGTACCGTCCGCCGTGATTAAGACCGCTTCCGTCTCCTCGTCCTCCTCGAGCGACGGCACGAGTGCTTCGGTCACCTGTCCGAGGAAGCTGCTGAAACTTTTTTTCATCGCACCGACCGTAGAATCCGGTTCACCCAAGCTAAGGGAACGGCCTAGCGCTTCGGTAGCACTCGAGGCTTCCGTTTTAACGACCGTCGTTAGTTCCGTCAGGTCATTCTTGACAGCCTCCAGGACCGATGCAGACTGGAATGTAATCATGGGTGGGGTAATCATCGCAATTGTTAATAAAACAATGGAAGATAAGCATGGACAAAGGAAGAACTGCGGATACGCTTTACGACAAATCAAAGTTTGCACAGCTGGATTTCCACGTTGTTTTGTGTGAATTTATTAATCTTTTGAGAAGTATTAAAAGTTGGTTTTCTCTTCTATTTACCTTTGTACGAGCGGTGTCTATCCAAGAGCCCCACCAGCTGGACGAACTGGCCGACGTAGTACTTCCGGTGGGACTAGTGGGAACCTCCGCACCCTTTCCCCTGCCCGGGCTAGTCGGTGCATCCCCGCACACCGTTTCATCGCTGGTGAACAGATCGAATATGAGGGTTTGTTGTTAGCACATATGGACGACAGAAAACGCGCAGCAAGTTTTGTCACTGTTGCTAACCTTTTATCTGCCATATCGATACACTCCACCGTTTCTGCGTATGTCTGCGTTGTGTTGTTATTTACGCACAAGAAAGGGTTCTGCAGTTGGGAATGAGGTCGGCAGAGCAACAGGGAGGTGGAGGCAGCGTGAAACCAGCGACCTTTCTTTCAGCTGTGAGATAATGTAAACGATCGATGAAAATCGACGGAGATGATAACACACCAAAGGAAAAGATTTTTGCACACACAATCTAGCAGACTACATTCGCAACCACGCAACCATTCGCAAGCACTTTTTTCTTACTATTTTGGTGTCGTGTCGAGGGTTCTAGCAGAATTGGTCTTGGATTTTGGTGCTGTTGCTACCGACGAAGGATCGGACTAGCATTTTGGCCTCGGGATGCTCGCACAATTTAAGAGTTTCGACCCGCACCGTCGTCCAGGACGTCGGGTGGCCACAAATATGTTTTACAGTTTTGTAAATAAGAAAGCACGTACGCCAGCAGGTCTTCAGAACCAGTTTTTACGCACAACAAAAAACAGCCCATAACAGTTGTCACAGCGCATGACCATTGTGTGAATTGTAGTATTTCGGTAATTCGGTGAAAAGAATTACAGTAAAGTATCGACTATTCAGAAAATGAAATATTGTCTCAAATAATCTGCAGTCATTTTTTACGTACAAGAAGCGACCCATTCGATGGAATAACATATAAGAAATGAAATCATCGAAGTATATTGCAGTTCATGCAGCCTTCCAAACATAAATGAAAAGAAATAAACCTCTGCTATTTTTCAATTTACGGCGTCTCTGTTTCGGATAGACCAAGTTTTACTGTACTCCTATCGTGCCATTTGGCTTTTCTACCACTGTTTTAATGAGATCGTATCTACTTCTTTTATTTTTTGTTAGAATTATTTCAACTGAGTACATATAATAGAACGAAAACAACTGAGAATCGTGATAAATGTTTGCTTTCTTAAGCTAGAATTTTGACAGCAGAAAAAATTGGGCCAACCTGGCATTTGAGTTCTTCTAACATTCTACATGTAAACAAATGTGCATCAAAAACATCAACAAAGGCGTCCACGAGTACTGCAAGGAAATAATTCACTTAAAACGTTTTACCTTAGTTTCCCGACAGCTTTAGATGGCAACAAACAGTCCAGTGAGCTTAGTTCACTCCACGGCAGCATCGTCTAGCCAGAAGGGAAAGCAAAATGGCTCGTGCACCATATCCAGTGACATACTTGACGATCTGGCCAGTCGCTTCATCATCAACGTGCCGGTTGAGGAGCGCGAGAATTTAATCCGAATCTGCTTCCAAATAGAGTTGGCACACTGGTTCTACCTGGATTTCTACAGCGCCAAATTAAAGCAAAAGTGCGGCATCAAGCAGTTCGCTCAGCAGATGTTCAAGGTACGGTGTTTTCGTTACGTTTCGCACGTATGCAAAGACTTTATCATATGTTTGGCTCGCAGCATGTGCCGTTTCTTCAACCACACTGGCCGAACGTGGACAGCGTGCTCGAGGACTGGAAGCAGTACAAACTTACAGTACCGACATACGGTGCGATACTCCTTTCGGAGGATCTGAAGCACGTACTGTTGGTGCAATCGTTCTGGGCCAAATCATCTTGGGGCTTTCCGAAGGGCAAGATCAACGAAAACGAGGAACCGTTTAAATGCGCCATCCGAGAGGTGTACGAGGAGACAGGTTACGACATACGTAATCTGATCGTGAAGACCGAGTACATTGAGTTGATCATCAACTATCAGTTCACCCGGCTCTACCTGGTCCCGGGCGTACCGCTTACGACGGTGTTCGCACCGAAAACTCGCAACGAGATCAAGTGCTGTGAATGGTTCCCCGTAGACCAGCTGCCCGTCACCAAGCACGATAACGTCGTGAAGAATAACCATCAAATATCGGGCAATTCTTTTTTCATGATTCTGCCATTTGTAAAGCGCCTGAAGAAGTGGATCGATTCTTACCAGAAGGGTAAGACAGGCAAAAAAGGGGTTAACAGTGCGCAAGCTAGTAATTCTCCCGTCTTTGGACGAGAAGCGACAGGCAAACAGAAGATTTACTTCGAGAACAATCTCGTCGGTAGTGGTAACAAAAACAGTGGCCTACAACTTGCACAAGCTCAAGGACAGAAGCAACGGCAGCGTCACAAATCAATGGGAGAGCTTGAGCCAAATTTGCCGCAGTCGGGTGGTTCAGGACGGGGCGCCAAAAACAATGGCGGTACTCCGAACGTCCAACAGCAGGTAGCAAACGTGAGCCAGCAGTTCTACAGCAACAGTCCAAACTACGTGCAACAGAAGCCAACGCGTGAAGATGGAAGCAATTCGGCACGTTCGCAAAGGGCCGCTAGTATGGCTGTCGAGGGTTACCAGGACTTTTCCGTTGGCATCGCCGATGGATCGTCCGCGGTGAAGAAAAAGATTAACAAAAGCAAAACCGAACCGACGACGGCGTACGAAGCAGGAACCGTCTACCCGACGGCGATTCTGGTGAACCCAGCACATCAGGCTGAGCGGACCAAGAGTCAGACGAAGAGAAAACTCTTCGACAACTTACCGGCGAACAACGGGAAAGATACCACTGCAGTGGATGACATTCAATTAGCTATCTCGTACGATGAGTTTAAGGAAGTGGAAGCTTGGGTGGGATTCCGGTTGGATTATAGAAAGTTTTGGTAGACATTGGAAGCCACGGTAGGAGTAACTGTACACATTATCTGCCAATAACGTTACATCTACTGCGTAGAACACTTTCAGAGAACTAATTGTTGTATATATTTCGAAAAAGAAATTCGTGTATCATTTCAGTTTTCGTTTCATGTAGATTTAAACTTCAAGAAATCATATCCTGCGGGTTGTGTCTAAGGAACATTCACTCGAATACAATCTGAGAATTAGTAAGTTATTCTAATTCAAGCGATTGTTAAATTTGATGCCAGCTTCTGCCGTGATAAAAACGATCATTAAGTTACACCATGAAGTTAGGGGCAGAAAATATGTCGATGTATATGGGCATTCCCATAGGTGCATACGGTAGAGTGAACCGTATGAGAACAATTTGCCTATTTCTTTTTACATTGTAACCGTTACGAAATAAAGTGTCAATTTCATATACTTCTTGATATGCTGTTTCTTTTGTCCTTCATCAAGACAATTAGTAAGGTATCCCCTAGTCGATGTGGTGTGAAATCATGGATAAATTGGGAGTTTATTTCTAAGGGTAGCTGTGCGGACCGAACAGGACCAGTGCAATGATCCCGCTCGAACCGTCCTTCCATGTCGAGGATTGACCTAACACCTACGGCGATATCAATCAGTCCTGTATAAACCAATTTATTGGCAGACATGAGAGCAAGAGAAAGGGAAGATTTTCTACTAGTTGAATGGTCTGGTCTGCTACTTCAGTTTAAATTATTTGTATGTTAAATATTTAATCTGATGGTAGCATCATCAATCATAGATAGTAAAACTCATACTCATTATTTTTACTGTTCAAATTTTCGATCATTGTAAACATAAACATAAAAATTGTATTTATATAGATAAAACAAAAGAGTTCTTTTTCTGCGACGTCGAGAATTTAAATTTGACCAAGATGAACATTTGTTGCAAACCAAGGATAGTAGCTTATCGCTATCGACCTCGGCAACCTGTCAAATAATCGCGATCGCATTTTTCTTGAAGAAAACACTCGAGTTCTTCGGAGTAAAACTTTTGCGTGCTGTTCGTCTTTGCGGTGCGAAAAATCAAAATGCAGCCTGTCCGTTCGGTCGCCAACCTGGCTATTCGCAATGGTAATGTACCGTAAATACCAAGTGATGTTGATTTGTTGCAGAAATTTAACTTGACGCCCATTTTTTTTTTGTTGCCTACAACCTATTACACAACCACTTGGTGCGACAATCTGCACGTTCTGTAACGCCAATTCGGATTGTGATCTGTTAGCTGCGTTCTTGTCCCGTGGATACCATGGACCGAGCAACTTCCGTGTGTTCACGATGAACGACATGCCCGTTCCGGAAGGCGACTTTTTCGAGGAGCACCGACGCAAGAACCGTATCTACAATACCGTGCTGGCGGCCGGCATTGTCATCTTTGGCATCACGATTACTGTGGTAAGTACATATTGGCTAACTTGCAACCGCAGATGACGATTAGTAATGTGGCTCTATTTGCAGGCCAAGGAAAGCGGATTGATTTACCTGAACTACAATCCTCCCAAGAGCCTGGATTAAATATGAGTTCGTATCCTCATGAGGTAGTGCTATAACATGATGGATTAGATGCTCTGTGAAAATAAATCGATCCTGTTAAAGTAATGAATTGCGTATCGTTTCTATTGCTTTGGAATGAAAGACGATGGCAATTATATTCGGAAAATATGAAATACTATCCATTTCTTTGTACAAATATATTATGTGCATCGAAATGTAAATATAAAACCATATGGGATACATGACAGATTATGTCAATTGCTATGGCCGATTTTGACAGATTGCCACGGAACGAATCTACGTAAATAAAAACAAAAGGATGATGGAATACCGTACGGCACGAGTCGCTGCTAATATTTTGTAACTTTTCATTATCTTGTGTGTATCAAGCGCTGGAAAGTGTAGTTTGAAGGGTATTGAATACAGAGGTATTGCAGTTTGACGATGGCGGCAGGAATAAAGTACATATTCCAGAAGGAAGTGTTTGATGCTCTTGACGAACGCATTCTGTCCGTGTGCAATGTGAGCAAATTGCATAAACGAAAAAAACCTTCTTACTTGTGCATTGTTTCGACAACGAAACCTAGCATTGTTGTGAGCGTTTGCCAAATCAAGCAGTACGATAAAGGTTCATACAAGAAAAAGCGTACATGGTCACTAGAGGAAATAAAGTGCATCGATGGGCGTAATGAAGCGTCCGACACCCATGATTTCGATATGGTGTTAGATAAGCCGTACCGATGGTTTGCCGCAAATCTACACGAACGGCAAAACTTCATCACAGTGTTGTGGAAACAGATCCACAAACATTGCGCTGTGGGCGATCAAGCGCAATTTAAGAATGTGCCGAAGCAATGGCTAACTGAGAATTCTCCGGAGAAGCAGGTCGATGACAAATACCGCAACCGAGATGGTTCGGAACTGGAAAACGGCACGGAGATGGACGGGTTTGAGAACGAAGATTTTCATGCCCTTACGGAAAAGGAAGAATCACAGCTTACTAAGCTCATTTCACAATGCGACTATGCTATTAGCAACGCGGAACTGTTTATGGAAGATTTGAGCCACAACCTGCTCGAACTGGATGGAGCAAACATCCAGAGTGTGCTGGCATCAGAGAAACAAGTGCAATTGCTCATGGAGCGAATCGAAGAAGCTATCAACGAAGCCGAGAAGGTCGAGCAAAGGCTGGATGATTACGACGAGATACTCTGCCACGTAAGAGACACGATGGAAAAGATGGGAGAAAAGAACCAAATGATCGAGATTGCCAATACCAACAACGTTCGGCTACTGCAAGAACTGGAGAAAGTGATTACTCAGCTGGATTTACCACACGTCCATCAGCTCGCTCTCACCGATACCGATCTAACGCCCAAAGGCTTACCGGCGGCGATTGCAGCAGGGAAGGCGCTGCAGATGGCTATGAACAGCGACATAGATCCGGCCCTGTTGCGACTAACCGCCGTTCAAGATCAACGGAAACGGTTCGAAAAATGGAAAGCCAAATTCTCACAGACAATTAGCCGCCACTTGAATAATCTCTTTATTCACCTCGGTAACCTAGGTGACGCGCAAAACGCCACTACACAGGAGCTTACGCTTCCGAAGCATCACAATGTGCATAAAGAATTAACGTCCTTTATTGAGCTTATGCATTGGATGAAAATTATGGACCGAAAGGCCTACGATGCCCTGACGAAGGTGTACACCACTTCGCTCAGCAAGGTGTACGATCGGGACATTCACACATTTTTCGACAATGCAAAGCAAGCGCTTACACAGAAGCAATCGTCTAGAGAGGATATCAACAACACCTCGATGAGCAACAAGCTGAAGCTCGGACCGCAGTCCAATAAACAACCTGCCCAACCGTACGGTATTTTGGGTGTTAACAAGGAAATGTGGTCACCGGGCGCGGAGCCTGCCGAACGGCATCGGTTTGACTTGATCCTGGAAAAGGTGTTGGCGGAACTGGAACCCGTGGCCTTGAGCGAGCAGCACTTTTGCATTGCTTTCTTTCAACTGGACGTAATTAGTCCAACGGGAAAAAACACGCAAACGACGCTGGATGCCGCTAGCAGTGAAGCCGCGATCCAAAAGGACGAACGTGATACGGCGCTCCATATCCCGCAGCGAAGGCTCGATCGTCAAATCAATGAAGAAGTGCGAAGGATGATGGGAGAGCTGTTTGCAAATCTCGAGACGGAAATCAACAGTTTTATTTTGAGCTTTGAAAAGCTAGATAATTAGTAAGTATAATAGTTTATTTTATTATCTTTACCATTAAAAACAGGTTCTAACAAGGCGCAATGGTTCTCTTTCATACTTACCTAGCTACTCGTTGTACGTTTTGGTGCGGCTCACGCAACATGTGATGTCGGCTCAGGATGCTCAATCGTTTTTGAGCATGACGTTCGCTTCGGCGCTAATTCACGTCAAGCGGAACTTTGATAAATTCATGCAAACGCAGCTGCAGTCCATTGAGGAAGCGAAACTTCCGAAACGTTCCAAATGCGGTCTGCTGCCGTATGTAGAAAATTTTGAGGAATTTGCCGCGACCGCGGAGAACATTTTCAAGAAAACGGAACGTCGCAACGATCTGGACAAATGGTACATCAAATTGGTGGAGGCCATATTCGAACGCATTCCCGTGCATGCCGCCGAGCACTCAAAAACGCCACATCAAGTGGTGAAAATGGAAAACTATCATCGCATGCATTCGTCACTGTCGCAACTGAAAATTCCAGTATTAGAAACGCAACGAAAGGAAGCGAAAACAAGGTACAATGATGCGCAAAGAGCATACGTTACCAAATATTTCGGCAGACCGCTGGAGAAATTAAACGTGAGTAATCATTTCGGTTACGAAGCATGTGCGTTCGTCTAACGTCCCAACTATTGTTGATTTATTTGCAGCAATTTTTCGAAGGGATACAAGTGCGCGTGCAGCAGGGCGTGAAAGACACGGAGATAAGCTATCAGATGGCCTACTCGAAGCAAGAGCTACGAAAAGTTATCAGCCTTTATCCAGCACGCGAAGTTAAGAAAGGCCTAGAGCAGCTGTACAAGAAGGTGGAAAAGCATCTTTGCGAGGAGGAAAATTTGCTGCAAGTGGTCTGGAGGGCGATGCAGCAGGAATTTATCAATCAATACAACTCGCTGGAGCAGTGGATTCAGCGCTGCTACGCTGGGTCGATGATCACGCTTGAATTCACCATTAACGATCTCTTGGATTTTTTCTCCGAGATTGCACAGTCGCACTAACCCAACACATGTTATCGAGCGATAATGAACAAACACAATTAATTATAGCTAAACTATATATAAATATGTTAAAAAGAACTGATTGTTTAATAAATTGGTTCTTCATCGCTTAGATGAGATAATACGCAAACTTTTTCAAAAGCTCAACACTTTGAAATCATTAATGTAAAATGTGGTGTGATGAAGGAGTGTTTTACAGAGCAATGCAGTTACGTAGCGTATTTTTCATATGTTAACTCGAAACTTCCGGTAAGTACGTTTTGATCTTTGCTAGTAATCTTTTATGAGGATGCAAAATTTTGGACGGATACATAGTTGACGAGTTGAATAAAGTACTCGTTGTTGTAGGATAATGCAAGGAATTCGCAGATCCAAATATTATTTGGCTATGCTTATCCATGTTATTGATATAAAATCTCTCGAAAAAGGTTTGTTTTGGTAAGTTGGTATTAGAATTAAAGATCAGAAAGTTACAATTTATATTCATCGGTTGTTTGATTTCTTTTATTGATGTGAATTATTAACTCAGTTGATCAATCAGTGGCTACGAAAACTGTATGTTTGTTTTGGTGGGCAGTTTTCCCTGTACATATCAGAAGGTTATATTATTTGTATGAAATGCGAAAAATTATATCTGATTTTTTCACTCAGTTTGTTAAAAGTATTCGTGGATTTCCACGTAACGGTTTACATAAGTCTATCGATTGGGGGTTTTCTGGACTGTTTATTACGCCCATAACCGATAGACACTTCATGCTAAGATAGAGACGGTTTAGATGGTTCCGTCGTGAGATAGACCAGAGGCGTTACCCTTAAGACTTCCGTTGACATAATATATTCTAGAAATCTCCTCACGACAATCTTCCTTACG
>JXXA01018257.1:0-11048 GCA_000956255.1 Anopheles punctulatus
GATAGATAAAAAAGCCTGAAGAGGGAACCAGAAAAGTCCTCGACTGCGTTAAAATACTAAACGAATTCGAGTCATGTCTGCAACCTTCAATAAAGTCTTCCATAGTTCACAAACTCCTCTGTGAATTACGCCAGAGGTGTTGAGCATCTTTATAACGTCACGGAAGTCTTTCTTTTCTTCTTTCTTGAAGTAATAACTCTTCTATTCATTGCTTTGTAAAAGCACAAATCAAATTTCAATTTCAAATGTGCTGTTCAAGTTCTAAAATACTTTGTGCTACATAAAGCTCCACTATCACGCTAGTCACACGTTGATGGCGAAAAACGACCACGTGAAGACGGTGGCCATAAAAACACCCCACCCCGCCACGTCGGTGATCATCGCGTACCAATTTTACGACGCCCAGCGAGGCCCGAAACTTTTCGCGGTCAAATCAAGTGGTAAGATTATGAACTCTTCCGGTGTCGCAAACTTTTCGCCGACCCCATCCCAGAAGCTCATAAAATCATCCTCGAAAAAAGGCTGCTCCTCGAGGCGCGCGACATCTGGGTGGAAGTTATTTTGGCGATATTTTTTTTCCTTTTTGTTGGGTTTCGGCAAAAAAGGTGGATTTCTTCCGAGCTCCTCACCCAACTTCGACATGGGTAACGATAATTCGCGAAGTGTTCGCGCGCGCTCGGGCGCCCCTGTCTCTATTCGAAGTCACCAAACAGCGCCATTCTTAGCGGTGTAGCCGATGATAGCAGGGTTGATGATTGATTTTTTTTACGATCGAATCCAGTTGCAGTGGGGTCTGGTAGGTTCCAGTAAACTGGATGGGGTGGAGAAGACAAAAAAACAGACCTACGGATGATAAACGGACAGTGGATGAGATTGCACGTACATGGGAGACGTATAGAGGAATTTATCTCATGCCAAGTCGCTTGGGAAGGGCAGATAATTGAACAATCGATGCGAGCGATATGGGATAAGACGCTGGTCTGATAAAGAAAAAGACGATGAAGAACGCTTCCTCTTAGTTCGTCAACGATTGATCACCCCTGTGGCCCATGGTGGTCTTCCATCGTTAAGAATTATTCCAACGTCCAACATATACCTAGTTATGCGAGGCTTTTATTCGCCTCTGGTGTTTGTTTTTTTTCTTTCATTCTATCTCCCAACGCTAATAATAATCTGGCCCGCTTCGTTACGAATCCGGAGAATCGTTTCGTTATGTGCGATTCCTATCACACCGCCCCGTGGCGCCTCCGGACGCGATGGCGATCGTAATCAATTAATTAATTACTCGCTTAACCTAGAAATCGAATTGTCTATCGTACGTACAACCCGCAACCACCCATACTCACACGCGAGCACACGCGCAGCTAACCAACCTTTAAGACGCGGCCGACAAGTTACGAAGACGGTCCCTGGCTGTCGCAAGCTGATAGCAGACCCCACGGTTAAAGATGAATTATGGATGACCGCAAGCGCTGGCGGGCACGGTGGCACAGGAAAGCCCATTGCTTTCGCCGTACAATTACAAACCAATTACCGGACCCCGTCCACTCACCGGTCCGTCCGGTGCATTCTCAATAAACTAGCATTAACTTGAGACTGTCCGGTGCAGTTGCAGACGTTCGGCGTCGTTTGCCGCGCTTGCATGGAATGGGAAAATGGTTTGTGAGAGCAGAGAAAACACTCCGGTGCCGCAGCGAACAAAACGTACTTTCCACCTGATGATTAATGCATGACCGGGCGTCCGACTTGGGTCGTAAAAGTACGCACGCGGTAGCTCACATTTTACAAGCGTTCTCTGCAGCAAGACTCAAGAGGAGATTTCCCATGGGTTTCGAATGTAAACGCTCGATGCGATTAACTTCACGACGATCGTTAACTGTTGTTTTTTTCTTCATTCTTTTTCGAAGGGTTTTATTTCCCTATCACCCCTTTTGGGGAGTCACATCCGCACCGATGATCCAGCAAAACAAAGTGAATCTAGTCGCCACGGACAACACACTTGACGCACTGGTTGTGACAGAGTGTGATCTAAACAGCGCCTAAGGGCAACTTTTTGCCGCACGCAATCCCAAGACGTTTCTTCCCGTCCTAATGTGGTCCGCGAGGGAACTCGGTCGTAAATCGGCTCGGTTCAAGCACGGACAAGAGCCAGATATTGGATGGCACACTCCGGCAAGGTAGCCGATAAACATACCCGTGGGATACCGTCCGCTTACTTCGAAGCACGCTTGAAACTGAGTTTGCCTTCCATGCGGCCAACGAGGGCAAGAATGATGCCTCTTGACCGGATGGGGTTTGTTTTTATCTTTTTTTTTTGCAAGGTCCACTGCACACTCGAGTGTCGCTGGATTTTTATTAAAGCAAACCCAATCACTGCACGGTAGCGGCTCGAAACACTCAGCCAGTGAGACGGAACGGACATGGCCGTAGAATGTGAATTCTGTCACACAACTCCTGACCTACATGTTGATTGAGAGGCTTTCGTCCTTCGAGCTTGAAGCCGTGAGATCTTAGCCGAGATCTCAGTAGGTTGGAAATGCTGCTTGAAGACAATGTTTTCAAGAGAGCCATCTTTTGAAGGTTAAATAAAATTAAAGCTATATTACTAAAATTCTTGAAATAGGTTTGAAAATGGCTCGCACTGCTACAGAACAGGTTTGAACTGATAAATACGCTTGGATGCTTAGAGTTACTCGATGCAAAACAAAGCACGTGGCTTGCTGGCACGTTAATACTTATGTTCTTGCCATTTCGTAGAGTGCCTACCATTATTATTGCGTTGCGAACTGTAAACTAAGCGGCAGACGGCCTTCCTTTAACCGTTCCACCCCAACCTGACCATGAGCTGTCGCCATTGTTTTGTTTTCCTTGCCCACAAGAATTACACCATGCGCCATTTTTTTCGGCCGCAAACCGAATTGATCCAGTTCCTTGGTCCTTGTTACGTTTCCGCAGCGAAACGAGCGACCCATGACATATTTATGACCCCGGAGGAAAAGGGCTATACATGAAAGAAAGAAAAAAAAACACATACACACTCACAAACTTACACGGAAAATACTCGAACCGTTTCCCAAATGTCGTCACAAAATGGGATGTCCTCGCAGGCGGAACGAACGCTCGCCGAAACGAAAATGTCACAGGAAAACCGTAGTTGGCACCAGAGAGTCGTTACGGAGACGGCTCCACAGAAAGCGTCGAATGGAGCCGTAAACTACACGCGTGTTGGTGCCTTCCAACGCTTACACGGCCGTAGAAACAAGCGCTTGCCGGCGAGTTTTGGACGACGAATTTGTTTATTTTATTGCCAGCACTTGTAAAGCCGGAATCGTTATGCGCCCGGACGTGACGGGCGGGATAGACGATGCGTATCGGGAAGCGGGTGTGACGAAACTGCGAGATAAAATCGGGTATAGTACGACAAAAAAAAACACAATACACACAAAATCCGATAGAAATGATCGGTCTAAGTGTCGGTGGCTTGAGTGGCACAGTAAGTGACCCGTTTGATGATCGCATTTATGTTCACGACCGTGTTTGTTGTGATAAACCATTCGGTGGCTGGCTTCAAAATAAACCTTCCTATTTCAGATGATTCCAATGGAAGATGAAAACGTTCCTTCGTTTGACAAAACTCTTAAACACATTTGAAAAAAATCGAAGTTTCGAAAAATTAAATCACTTTAAATCACAAGTCACTCGTTAACGCTCCCCGCTTGTCACCGTCACCAGCTGAAATCACTTTTCCCTGCCAAAGAGACCGAATTTAGAGCACCTTGACACAGTTCGCTCATCATGACTCCACCATCGGCTGACTTTGACAGTGAAAGCACGACCGCCTAATTACCAACGCCTCGCACTCGCCGGAGCTCCCAACCGGTGGAAAGTTGGTCAAAATCCCTAATGATCAATATAATATGCAGGGCTAGTTGTGCCGGCCAGGCTCCCCTCGCTGCCCACCGGAATCATTACCGTGATGCGTTGAAAGCAGCGACGTGACGACGAGCTGCACCAAAGTTCAACTTCTAATGGGTCGTTTGGAAAACTTGTTCATCGACCGCTCGGACGGCATGCTTTCCGGAGCGCGTGTGTGCAAAAGTATAAGGAGGCAATTTCCTTCGGTTCAACGTATCTGTGAAGGATGGTAAAATGAATTGCTACATAATTTATTTCAAAAGTTTACAAAACGTTGTTAGTATAAGACACCTAGTCCAGGCATATTGTTACATTTACTCTAGGAGTAATTAACTCTTTTCTATTAGCTTTATTTTATAACACCAATATATGCTTTAAATATTAATATAACAACCATTAATCCGATGTCAAGTTGTCCCTTGTCGGCCTTAGTTGTCCGTTGCTTGTCCGTTGATCTTTAAATAAGCTTCATCATCGATCGGATCATTTGTAACAGCTTCCGAGAACGAAAATCTATTCACAACACATTGGATTAAAGGTTGGAAGTGTGGTGGTTTGGTTCGATTTTTTATCCTATTTTAAGAATTATCATTATTCTTTAAAAAGATGGGTCCGTCAGGGACGATGGCTTTAATCCAAATTCTTTTGACGAGCCATTTCTATGAATACTGCATTATTTATCGATGATGACGACAAAGATAAGTTTTCCGAACTTGTCACTTAAAAAAATTACTTACTACTTAAATTAATACTAAGCGAATATTCGAGGCATTCGAGGCAAAATTAATCAAATTTAAGCTTTATTTTACATATTTATATAAAACTAACATGTCATCAAAGTATATGTTCAATGTTTCAATTGAACCCTTTTTCATTTGAACATTATTAAAAATTTTAATAAATCGTCCCAAAATATAATTCATTTTTGAGGGTATTTTTTATCTACCTAATTCAAATACTTTTTCCTAAACGTTTCACTTACCACTCAAGTGGCTACATCCAAGCCCCGCATTATGTCATGACCTTTGCAAACGTTCAACTTAACCTCCAGCATCTCGTTCTCTGACCATCTCTCTCTCTCCATCGCTCCTTCCCGCACACAACCAAAGCAAGATTATCGAAGCATTTATTTTGCCCCATCCGATTGGGTTAACTTTATGCTGGTCGTCATGCCGTTGCAACGTTCCAATCGCTGCCACTAAATCCGCTGCCGCTTGCGAGTAGTTTCGTGGCACGCTTGAAAGCAGTACGCCCACTCGGGACGCCCAGAACTCCCCCTCCCCCCCCCCCCCCGCCAACATTGGCTGCGAATATTTCGTGTGCTGATACCATTGTCTTGTGCTTAGGTGCTTAGAGAGCTGCCTCACCCTTACCTCCCTTACACACACCGAAAACGATGTTCGCTCGCATCGTAAGCGCTCGTAAAAGCATCCCTTTCAGCGGGAGGAGTGTCCTTTCCGCCGTTCGCCTTTTGTGCGTTGCGCTGGCTTCTGTGCTTTTTTTCTACTATACTTTCCTTTTTTCTCGAGCTGCACGTTCTCGATGGGGCTTTTCCTTTGGGGCATTGACGAAGATGTCGGACCGCGAGGAAGGTGGCCGGTGAAATAATCGGGCGCCCTTCAAGAAAAACGCCAAAGTCAGAAAAACGCCCGCATCGTCCGCTTTCGACGTCATGATTATGCAAATTATTTATGCTACTATCCATTTGTAGGAGAGTTTGTTTTTGATTTTTCTTTCGCTGCAGGGGGAGTAGAATTGTTTTTTCCCGATACGTAAATAGACTCCCAGTAACAGTATGTTTTCGGTGTTTTTGGCTAAAATCGTTAGTGGTAAGAGCTAAAAACTATGAGCATGATAAGTGTGTTCGAGCGAGCACGATGATGAAGCATAAGTCGGTGAAAAAGCTTCTGAGTGGTTTCATTAAACATATGACATTTTGTCCTGATGTTTCTATCGCACGATGATTACACAAAACTCTCAAGCAAACGAGTTGACATATAAAGATATTTATAAAAATAAAGTACTACTAAACGCCTTCCTCGCACAGCAATTATGTAAATGACGAAATAGAACTCCATTATCGTCAGCTTCATGCGCACAATCTCTTGCATAAAAATAATGAGCTCTATTCGTCTCTCCGGGTAAAAAGGGTAAATAAAGGAGCCAGTAGATAAAGGTCAAATTATAAAATGATAAACGAAATCGGCACAATCGTAGCGTTGCTACGTCTAAAGTCGGGTTGCCGAGTGCCGGCCTTCCGTTTGAGCGAGCCTTTGGAGCGAGTGCTATGGACGCAACGTTAAATGGCAGCATGGTAGCAACATGAAACGATCTAATGAAAGCGCCCATAGACCATCTCTGGCATCACGCAGCCCTAAAATCCGTGGCAACCGTGAGCGGAGACACGGAAAGCGGGCAATCGGGAGTGTTTTGTGCGTTGTGCCGAGATGAAACACTCTTGCCAGACACGCAGAATAGTATCTTCCTTGAGAACGAAGCAGCAATTCCGCAGCATCGCGCAACAGAGCAGAGTGATCAACACCAAGAGACGCGAAAGGATGGCAGACTTGCTGGAGCGCATTAATAAATTATACGACGAAATGTTTCCGATAACGGGCGAACGGGCAAATTTGGAGCAAGGAAATTCTGTAGCCCACGTCTCGGTGAGCTCGACTTCACTTACCCACGACAAAAAAAGGGCGGAATGTGAGTCGCCGAAACTGAAAGGCCGCGAATGCTGCAAGACACAATCAACTAACGACATCGTTACTTGCTCTTTCGCATTGTCTTTCGGTCGGATGCTGCGGAGACGGGTGGGATGGGCTGGGTGAGCGGAAAATAAGGACAATTTTCAAGGATATTTAATGTGCGCACCTTAACCTTATCACTGCCTCTGCGTTTGAAATTCATAATGAACGAACGCATTTCGTTCCGGGTCGGGTAATGGCATGGGGTATGGAAGGAGGGGCACATTATTTCGAGCTACTTGCGCTACTCTTCTCTATTCCTAGCACGTGCTACTTTATTGATTCGCGTTCAGACAGAGATGAACCAAAATTGGGTGGAGTCATTAATAGAAAATCAAATAAAAGTAATAAAAGTGGAACTTTTCATCTTGCAAATGTTCTTTTAAAGCATTTAAAGTTAAGTAATCGAATTATATCGTTTGCAATAATAAATACGTATTATGTGCAATTTACATAACAGACAAATATAAAAACTATTATGATTTCATTGGAATGCATAATCATAAAATATTTGCCTTTAATTCAAAACCAAATTGATACGAAATAAAGATTCAAATTTGACTAAAGATGTATTCAAAATTATCTACAATTTAATACAAAAAAAGCAGTCACAACAACGAATATTGCTGTTCCATGGAATGATTTGAAGCGTAATTCAATTAATTAAGCCTTCGATGGATAATTTCTGTGTGTATTACAAAATCTATTTCTAATTATTTTTGTCACAAAGAAGACAGTATCGGTGTCTAAGCAATTCTACAGTCCTCATTGACTCTTCATAAATACAACATAATGTATTGATCCCATCACAGGCCACTACCTAATGCGTGATCAAAATAAGGTGTATGTTCACTGCACATAAAAAAGTTAAAATTATTCATTGCCGTTCCAAAAAAAAAAACATTAAACAATATTCAAACTCTCTTAAAATCATCACACAGTCCACAACACAACTCAATCCCTTTGACTTTTTTCAATTTTTGCAACATAAATTTGCCCTTTTTCCCGCTTCGAAATGCCAACCTTTTGCCGGAGCTCCGAGCCTTGCCGGATGCGATACCTTTTTTTTTGGGGGGGGGAGACCATTTCGACTTGCTCACACAGAGTTCCCGGAACCCCCCGCGGACCCTGTCTCTATGTCCAAAACATAATTGGGCTGCGTTGCAAAAGTATAAGCCGCTTTGGCGAATTGTTTTCAACTCCACCGGAGGGCGCTTTTTTCTCTCGGCCGGTTCTGAAGCGGAAATCTCATCATCATGCAGGCGACCGTAAAAAAAAATGCCTCACCTACGCTACATAACACAGCAGCACGAATCCACAGAAAAACAACCCTCAAACACACACACATACGCGCTTTTGGGAAGAATTGGCCTCGCCGAAGGCGTTGGAAAAGTGGATTTTGCAGTTGCCGAGATACTTTCATATGGAAAGGGCGAGCTCTCAAGATGGAAACGATTAGCCTTGTTTCAGATTCAGGAATCAAATTTACTTACCATACCCGGGCTGTTCCGCGAGCCCGCAACCGAGCTAGAACGCAACTCGGATGCGAAATGGGAAGCAAATCTTGTAGCATGTAGGTTTTTCGTACTTTCCTACCCACCCTTCGCCCGCCCTATACTAGCCTCTTCACAACTTCATCGAGTAGGTTCTCGTTACTAGCGAGAGCTTGCCCGTCCTGGAATTGGATAAAAAGCTTCCGCAAGGTTCGCTTCGCACGTCACCAGAGTGCGACTTCGTCCCTGTTCGCCAGTGCTTTTCTAATCAAATTTTCCCTCGGCACGAACGAGACAAGAGAAAAATAGCGCAAACAAGGGAAAGTATCCAGCCATTAAGCGTTTATGTCTCCATTTTCACCGCGTGCACGTGGGCTCAACTCCTACGGGACGGGAACAAATCTCGCGTATCTCGTGTGAGTCACGCCAGCCCGGATCGTCCCTCCTGAAATAGGCTTTACGGGCGCGACGACACGGCGATGGAAGGGCGAAGAACGCGCGGGCGTGAGAGGTGAAAAATGTCTTCACTTATGTAAGTCCACGAATGTGAGGAGCGTGTGGCTCATGGGACACATTTACCATCTTACCAACCGCAAACCTCACCGTAAGGAGCCGTAATTTACTCGACGCCATTCCAATGGCACGGAAGAAACGAACTGAGAGCACCCGAAAGGAAACAAAAACGCCGTGCCGCTGCTGTGGGACAAATTGCGGACTTTGTTCTTGGGGCGTTTGGGGCCTGGCAAAACGCCGCGAGCCTAATGTGCTCCATCTGGTAGCAAATTTACCGTCGCGTCAACTTCATTTCCGAGCGTAATGATTTTGATTTTGCGGTTGATGTGCAGAATAAATACGCGCAGCACTTCATCGCCATTCTAGGTGACTTTAGGCTTCGGGAATTTCCTTTTCTTGCACCACTGGGCTTTACCTTTAACATGCTAACGTACGTCCACATAATTAACCACCACGCATCCAACGCATCCACTGGTTTCTAACCGCATCCACCTCGCCCACCATGTCCAGGAGTGTTTGTAGTTCTTGTCATAAAGATTGAAATTAATTACCTTACAACTTCCACCCGCATCGCATCTTGAAGTGACGTGATCGTTCATTCGCGTGTGTGTGTGTGTGTCTGTGTACGCGTGCATGTGTTGGTGTTCTCAACTTCCTGCGGGGTGTATCGACAGCTGGCACTACGTGGGAAACGGCTCATCACTCATCTCAGCGCGGGATCCACGTCCTGCTCGTCGGTTCCAATCCACTCATCCCCCGTTCATACTGCGAAACTTCCGTATCGCTCGCGTATCGTGCCGTGTCGTGCGAATAAATCGGTTCATGCATGTCGCATAAATCGCGCAATGTAACTAATATAAAACAAGATGTTGCGTCGTGTTTGTCGTGACCATTGCATAAAAAAGATGCATGAGAAATAAGTACCAACGTGTAGGAGGCAAGAGTTGCTCTCGACATCTGGAGCTCTGGAAGTGAATCATACCGTATAAATGCACAAGTATTACGATATCTAAACGTAAGGTTCCACATGGTCCGGTGTTTGTGAATGTCCGTCCCACAGCTAACGCGGAGACTGTGAAGTTGTGATGTGTTTGGATTGCCGCAAGAGCACCACGAAATTATTGTGATTTCACGCGTGTGTTTCCACACAGCTCCCTCCGATGCATCTCCACCCCTAGCTTTATTATCGCCGGTTTTCGATCAATTAATCACCCGCCCCGCGTACGCCGTTGCAACCGTTGAAGAACGAAAAGGAATCGAACGGTTTCCCGTCCCCGTCAGCATGGCCGGAGATTCCAACTCCAGCGACGAAGAGCTCCAGCAGCTGGCCCAGGCTCTGGAGCGTGGACCGGCCAAGTGTCACGAGTGCTACGGCGACTGTGTGGACTGTGTGCCGGATTGCTGCAAGGACACGACCGTCCACAAGTGCCACCTCGAGGGTGGACCGGGTGGACGCTTCCAGACGGGCAAGAATCTGCTTACCCGAGCGCTGCGCTATCCGCCCGGTACCGCCACCAGAAAGTGTGTGCTGACGCTCGATGGTTACTCGTACGTAATTGGTAAGTTTAGATGAGTGGGTGTCTGCTTGGTGGGTGGTGGCGTTTTCTTGATTGATTAACGTGCGCTGATTGCATCGATCGTGCGGGGCCACGAATGTCTGTTTGATGATTTGCAATGCGAGAATTCAGCAGGTGTGGTACATTTATTAGTAGTTTTTTTTTTGTTTTTTGAGATTCCATCACATAAGTTATGATTGATGAACATGGAAGGGGGTAACGAATGCTTCATAACTTTCTAGCTATATTATTAATTAGTCACAAATATTATTGTTGTTGTTGTCACAAATAATTGCACAATTTCAAAACATTCATCAAAGCTGAAAGACTAAGATTTTAATGAAATTCAATTTAAAAATCGATTGGAATTTAAAATTATATTATTTGTTCGTTTTGATCCGTGGTATTCGATTATGTAAACCTGTCTCATACAACTTTTAATTTGTATCGAGCTCATTATAAGTAATTAAAGGATCGTATTCTTACAAATTGATACAATTCTGTGTAACTATTCAATCAGCAACGCTAAACGTAGAATGGAAGATGAGGTTATTTTATTAATTAATAACATACAAACACAACGCAGGGAAATAATCAGAACAAGATCAAACTTGAGTAAAATTATGCAGATTTGTCGATCGATGGTTGTTTAATTTGGAAAAAAAACAAACATATTTCCTGGTTTCATGCTTTTCAAGAAATCTGTTCCATATACGACAGCTCTTGTGAAACCCAAAAAAATTGCATCGTTCCTTAAATTTGGGAAAGGACCAAGACGACAAATCTTCGGCGCAAAGTAATCAGATTAATTTCTATGATAATAA
>JXXA01018267.1:0-12568 GCA_000956255.1 Anopheles punctulatus
AGCTTTTTGGTTTCCCTTGCACCAATTGTTGTGCTATTTTTCAACTCGATAAAATTGTTATTAATCGTCATTAGCAAAAATTGTATGTTTTTTGAAAAAGTGTGTCAAAAACGAATTTTGAAAACCAATTGTATTAGTTTCCGAGCTTTGGTTTGGATAAAAACTACAATAAAATAGCGGTGTCCTAGCAAATCGATAAGGGACTTACAAGTTTTGGACAGCAAAGTTTAAAATAATGATTTTTCGAAAACAAAGGCTTAAAATACTTGTAAAAGCATTGCAAAATAGGTAAATAAAATAAACTATAAGAATAAACTGATTTTAGACTTCAAATCAACGTGTTTTGCTCTAAACAAACTATAAACTTAGACTACAAACTTTAGTCTAAGTTTAGACTACAAACCAACGTTTGTTTGGTTTGCTTGATTTTCCATTTTCCCGTCGATAGCTCAACAATTGGTGCTAGCACAATTGGTGCACTTATCCTACTGTCAGATGGTTTTGGATATTTTCTGTCAAATCGCGTTCGACATGCTCAGTTCATTTTGCTCAGATTTCTCCTTACCGGTCATTTTCTATAAAAATAATTGTTTGTTTATATTTCGGATTGTTTTGATTTTCTTAGGGTTTTGCATTCACCTACAATCTTTGTATCTTTTACAATCCGTATATTGTACTATCTTGTATGAACTTGTATTTACATCTAGTGACATCTATTCGCGGTATGTCTATAAATTGCATCACAATTGTTTTAGTTTTCGTATATTAAAATTCGCAATCGTAAGGAAAGCATCTCACCTACAATGACTTTTTTCTTATTCTATTCTTTTATCAAACAGAAAAATTCAAATGTAAGTTTAGTAGTTCAAGCTCATCAGTAACGGAAGGCTTCAAAAAGATGCTTGGGTTCAAATCATGATACATGGGTCACCAACTCCATTCGAAACTAAAATTATTACAGTGAGAGTGTTTTATAGGGGACACTCCTTAAAATACGGGATTTTTTTATACTCTTGGTTGCGATGTTTGAAACATTAATGCAATATCAGGACTATAATAGTTTGTTTTACACTCAAGAATTCCTCAAATTATTTCGAGCATTTTATTTATTGTTTTTATGGATTCCATGGTAGAACTTTGTTAATTTAACGATCCGCCTTAGGCACGGCTAAGGTTTGCTTCGGCTTAATTGACTGATTTTACCACCACAACTAATTCCTCGCTTGAGCAAGATGAACCAGATGAGATTGTTGTACTATACTAGTGTGTGTGTGTGTATATTAAAATGAAATCCTGGCACCTCATTTTACTCTGGTTTATTGGTTACGCCACTTTCGATTGACGCCTTAATAGTATCGATCTTAGTCCATTTGCGTTATGGAATCCCTATGTTTGATATATAAACCATTCGTTCTAGCTTTGTCTAAATTGTATGTGTCGAAAAAGTTCCAATTGCCATCAACAATGTGTCAAAAATGGATGTAGAGTAATAGTAATAGGTAACATAAATTCTAGTATCTAAAAATTTTGTATTCCTTATTGTGCATTACAATTCCTACAAACCAAGATTATAGTATAGCGATAATAACTTATTGTATCGTAGGTCATTTTTCTTAACGAGTGCTGCACTCCGCTTAATCATTCCGATGTTCATAACACGCTCATGTTAATCGAGGGAGATATACGAGTGGGAATACCCTTTGGGGAAATAACACTACACTTACCCGCCGACTAGAGCACAGTCTCATGCAAAGATGGTCAACTTCATACTTTTGTGACCTCCTGCGTTATCAACGTGTATCTTATCGATAAGTGTTTTCTGTGAACCCTTCTAGTTGACACATTTAGTACTATTGAATCAGTCTCGATGTTATGAGCTTCTTTAAATGACATATTGAAGAATGTTACCATGAGACATTATTATGTTGTAATCGCACATTTTAGAAATATTACAAATTTGATTACTTGATACAGGTAATACATAAAATTGTTTGTAATTTATACATATAAATTGACCCACCGTACCATTTCACTATTCGATGCAGCTTTTATCATCACGCGGCGAGCGTTAGCCACAACAAAGCGAATAGAAACGCGGTGAGCAACAGCGGCAAATTACTGCTACCTTCAAGATTACAACGTTGCTGATAAAACCTTAATTGTCGCCTTTTATCACATCCCGACCGTTGTACCAGCACACGGTCATCGAATGTAGATGTGTCTACACTTCCGTTTTCATATGTTATAAGCAGCTGGTAGTGAAATTCGCATGCAAAGAACCGGATGAAAACATTCACGAATGCTTCTGGGTTAAAAGTTTTAAGGGATTTTTTTTTCATTGCCTAATGGCAATTTCAATGCCATAGTTTTCTGCTGATTACGCAAATTATCATGCCCGTCGATGTAAAATGTTTTCCGAATGCAGTTAACTTACCCTCATGTTTTGCCAATTGACAAGGTTATCACTAGAGCATGGAGATCAAATTTACTATGGAGATGTTTAGCGGAACTTTTCGTTTCTACCAAAACTATAGAAAAGTTGTTTTTAACTACCAGCCAGTAGTATCTTTCCTTGTGTATAATATGTACACTGATAAAAAAATGTTTTGATCATGATGGCATTGCATTTTATGCTTTTGTATGCATTGTACAATAACCTTCATGATTTTTACATGTACAATGTTTAGTTTTTTGCCTTATTTATTTGTTCCACCATAATGACTTAATCACTTCTGGATAGAAAGAACCGGCCCATGCGGAATAAATCTACTAGTCCTGTTCTGTAAAAGAACGAAACCACTTCTACTAGCTACTAGTGTTTTTTATCAAAATCATTATTTATAAATTGTGAACTGTATTCATTTTAAAACACATGTTTTAAATGCATGAATCACGGGTGAAACTGGTCAAATTATGGAATTCTATCTTTATCCTCTGATTTCTCCCTAATCTCCAAAGTAAGATCAAAGCAACTATAAAATACATCGTTTTGATCAGTCAGAGCTACCTATCTACCCTAAGCCGAACGATAACTTATCCTCTTTGCTTAGCAGCAATGTTTAAATTCAAGCATTGATTTGTGTCTGACTCATCCACACATAAAAGTATGGTATACCGCAAACGACGCAAAATATAATTTAAGGATCAAACCGTTCACGGAGATTTAAATTTGAATTGTTTTCATAAAAAAATCAAAATCATGACTAATCATTGAAACATGTTTATGTTTGAAGTCTATGATACGTAATTTGATGAAAAAATATATTTTATTTCAATTTTATTATTTATAGTGTTTTTTTTATACAACATTACAGCAATAATATCGTATTACACTCCTTTTATGTAAGATCTCTGATATTCATAATATTTTACTTATTTCAACAAGCGAAGAAAGATCGCTTATTAAATCTCAATCGTTGGGAATCACTTGAAGACGTGCGTTTGTGGCGATCGATTTAGTTATTATTTCTGTGTTTTCCGTGCTTAAAAAATTCTCCCCGTTTTTTTTTTGTTTTTGTTTTGCTTAATCGATGTTCCCTTGTAGGACTTAAACTACACATACTTAAACATCCTAAAAACTGCGCTTATATATTCAACGATCTAAAGAGGAAATCCTCTTCTGGAAGCGTTAAGCATAGAAGGTCAATGTCTTACACTGGCTTACTTTTGTGTCTCGCGTCTGGTCAAGGTTATACTTGCTCAGTCTCTTCAATGGTGAGGGTCGTCACCCTTGCTTTTTCTCACGCTATAATGTTTGTAGATCCAAGGTTGAAGTTAAATGCACACATCAGCAACGCACATCATAATACGAAATAAGCATTAACACCTTAGTCGAAGACTGTCAATCGTCAAAATTCATTATATTAAATGCAGCAATTATTTAATTGGGTTTGATGCCATTAAAATTATTATTCGCGTCTGTTGCACCCTCCGCTATTGAATTACAAGTGTGGTGTGATGTTTCGCTGCATTCGTAACAGCATTGTAATTAATTTATTATATCTCCGTTGTGTAGTTTTTTTTGCACTATTTTTTCGTTAGCTATTAAATTAATGTTGCCATTATGAACCATCATGTTTTCATCATGACCACTTATATTATTTACATTCTCATGAAGAGGAAAATCCAATAAGGTTCTTTTCAGGAATGATTAATTATTCTGGTTGCACACTGCCATATGTTGTAGTTGATTTTTTTTAAATTCTAAATAGATTTAGAGAAAATGTTTCTTAAAAACATGAAACATGTCTATAATTTGTGAAAATAGCTAAATTATTTTTTTCCAAATTAAACTAAAATAAACTTGCCCTGAAAGTGTTCCATAAGCTTAATGCTTATTAATCATCTCATCAAACATTTGTAAATTATTTCCTATGCAACACATGACAGGTACAGTTCATCACAGTACATCGTAAGAAAAACGTTCAATCCATCTCTAGTCCATGCGTGTTTGAAATATTCGTTTTCTCTTTCCATTGCCGTCAAACAAAGATAGTACTCGCCTCGATTTCGTTTTCGCAATTATGGTGGCTTCCACGAATAACGTAACATTCTTACGTGAGGTAAAATGGTACTTGAAGGGATTCTATTTTTTTAAATAAAAAAAAAATATGAGAATGATTGTAAAACAGCCTTTTGATAAACGAGTCATTCTTAATCTTCAGAATAATATGAAAAGAAAACTTAATTTTTATTCAAGCTCGTATAATTTTGTAGTGGATTTTGTATCTTTAAATGGAGTTTCAATGTTAAATATGTTAATTCATATCAATGATATTAAATCACAGAAGTGAGGTGAATTTAATCTTGCCTATTTAGCAAAATATATAATTTATGGACGCCGCATTTGAGTTTCTATCTAACATAAAAAAGTTATTGCGAGAATATCTCTAGATGTGCCAGCACCTATGCGGTTTATCTCTCTCACGCTCACCATTTTGCGAGCGGATTCCAACCACCTCTATATCATAAACGATTCCTGAAGTGACGTTCATTTTCTCCAGCAATACCAGTCCGGTCGCTTCGCGCATGCGTATCCAAGAACTCGGCGCACTAACTAGGGAAGCATTGGCATCAAACAGTGGTTAGTTCGCACGTTTTTCGATCGAAGTTTATCATCACCACATCGATCAATTGTGTTTGAGTGGTTTTTTTTACTCCCGATCTCCAAACAAAACATTAATGCGTGAGTCTGTGTAAAAAGTGAGAAGCTGAAAGTGCTGCTTAACTGAATGTGTTGTAGAGGTATCGCCAGTCGTAGCTTTCAAACAAACTTTTTAAATAATTGAAATGAATACGTATATTGTTATGCTGGGCTTTAAATTATGGTACCAAACAATTTGAACATAGCAAATGTTGGTCGAATATAACTTGACATGGCCCGTGAAATTTGCTAAATAATCTGCCGAATCTATTACTTGCCAGCTGTCACACATCGATATTTCATCCATCGATCAACTTTATCTGTAGGTGTGTGTTCTCGTAGCAATACTATAGTAAAAAAACGTTCTTAACGATCGCAATCAATCTAATCAATCTATGGTTGTTATATCCTAAATCAAAGCTAACAATGCGGCTGGATGTACCTCACTGTGTGCGTGACATTTTAAAATTGTCGGTAGCTTAGCGTATGAGCCACCGATGGTTTTCGTTCTTTTAAGTATCATAGTTCATAGTAGAAGATGTGATCCAAAATTCGTTAGATGTACATTTCCTTAGTGATAGCTTCAACGGGCAGCAGTAATTAAATACGAGGTGGTTATTTATTTGATGGAAACACGTATTCATACGATAGTTTTTTTTGCCTGTGCAGAGCTATTCGTCGTATTTTCCTTATCGGGTAGCGCTTTTTCGTTAGTCACTTGTAGTAGTGCTCACTGATTCCGTCTCTGTCTCATCTTACATTAGCTTATCATGACGGCCGGTATCGAGAAACAGCAGATCCTGCACATAAGAGCAGCGTAGGCGTACTTGCACTATTCTTCTACCCCGTCAACTTCCTAATCCATTTAAAATAACGAATGAAACCTTCGCCGTAATCAGATCTCACTATAACACACAGCGGACCAGGACTAGTAAAGTGATCCAAGGGATTCTTAATCTCACACGCACACTCGAACAGTTCAGTCTGGAGTTGCAAGGAAAAAGTGGAAGCGGTACTCGACGGTTAGTGTCGGTGGCAGACGGCACGAGAGTACCCTGGGGACGTTGCCGTATTCCGCACGAATCTGTGCTGCCCAGCACAATCGGCGATGGGCATGATCGTCACATCAAGTCGCAGCAAACTACCGTGTCGATAGAAGCCACCAAGGATCAACTGGGAAAACTAATACTCCCTATCGGAGCACAACCCCCAAAAATTGGAAGCAATAACAAAAAACACTTTATCTTTGAAATCTGACACGCATACAACGCTAGTGACAGATACAAAGAAAAATATACCACAGCATCTCACATCATACAAATCAAACTAGCCTTAGCTGCCGTCCAAACAACTTGTCTCTTGTCCTCTTCAACGACGCCAGTTCGACGATTGGAATTTTAACGACAAACGCCATTAGTGCACAAAACATCGTACAGAACGAACCGATTTCAAACAGTTGACTATTTAAATACGGAGTGTCACTTCAACACAACCAACTATTTGATATTCTTTTGATCTCCCAGCGATAACGCTTCAACTCACGTGTGAAGTTGACGATCGAGGAAATCTGCAACGAGAACAATCCTTACCATCGGCCACGCACGCACATTAAAACAATGTTTTCTAAATGATCGTGCAAAATTCCTACACCTGCTAACGGATCCAAACGAGCAGTCACTCAAACACACTCTCTCGCAGATATACATCAACGCGTTCCGGCCTAGCACAATACTAGTGTGTTGCCATATCGTTATACCGAAACCACCAGTGTGATTTTATCTAAGCCAGCGACATGAAACCGAAGGATTCGATGAAACCAGACGCAGTAGTCACTGTCGACGAACCGACAATACGCCGGGATATTAATATGCTCGCTTTTGACACGATGGACGTGGTGCTGCTAGACAGTCAGGACTCCGCCCCGGTCGCTTCGCGTATTGGCAGCCAACGCTCCAGTTTGTCCTTTGCAGGGAGCATTGTTGCTCACGAAGCGCACGATACTGGTCATGCATTCCGAACCGACCTCGGACCTGGATTGCAGGAGGATTCGCGTAGTGGCACTGAATTCTATCGCGTCGACGATGATAACTATCGACCGTTTACGATTTACGGTACAACCGGTGAGTTTTTGTTCAGTTTGTTTTCCGCTCCCATTCTTTTGAACTTTCTATCTTTATCTCTCTCTTTCTCTCTCTTTCTTTCTCTCTCTCTCTTTAAATCTCACTCTATTTCTCTTCTTGTCTCGTAAATTACATTATGATATTTTTATGACTCATGATTATTCGAATCAATCGCCTCAACAAAATAGTGTCGCCTATCGCCTCCGTGATAGAGCCGTCTACATTCTTCACAAATCTTGAACAAAATTTGTGTACATGTTTTTCAGACTATTGAAATGTACTTTGTGTATTTATGAATGAATAAATGTTCGGTAGAATGATATTTATCTATAAAAATTCCATGCTAAGAACACTCGATAATTCATCTAAGAATAGATTGTACAAATTTCATAATTAGATATAGTAAAACAAGGACTTAACTACTTGTCTAAAATTCAACCTTCCAATGATTTCGCTCGAATTTTGTATAAACTTATTTTATTCGAGTAAAATATTTAAGGTTTCGAATTGATGTTGTACATTTTTAAAACAACTCTTTCCTCTTATTGCTGTAATAGCATATTTAACAATAGTATAGAGAATTGGTGGAAAAACTAAAACGATGGTAATAGCTGACATGCTTTATCAACATTCTAGCCAATTACAATAAAAATTGGCAGCAGATAATGAAAATCGTTTGTCGATCTTTGATTAAGCACACCAGCAGATATTTTTCTACAATCATGCGTGTGTATAAATAATAAACATTTTTTTCAATATATTCAACATACGACATTTCAATGTTCACCTCCTTAAAATTTAAAATCATTACTCACTTGGATCAACATACCCCCGAGCACCCTTTGTTCTGAGTAGTTGTTCTGAGCATATTAGTAGTTCATATCATATGTAAGCGATAAATCGTCTTTGCAACAGGTATTGATGTAAAAAAAAACTTGTGTCATTGCAATTTACAAAAATGTGCTTGTACTCCTTTCCCCAGGAACTACATCGGCCGAACAATTTGCTCGGAAAGAAATACTCGAAACTACTTAAGTTTCCACTTAACCACTTATCATACTAATTTAACTATGTGCATGACCTGAAAGACTTTTAGAGATTGAATCGATCAGTATCATTCCACTCATAAACCTCTTCATTGTATAGTGTTCACGTCAGTTCACTGACGTGTTTCCTAGACAACATTCGCTTTTGAAAATTGTTACGTTAATGTTTGTCGGGAACAGACGGATAGATACTGGCCTGTTGATTTTTTATCTGTAGGTAAGAGTACATTGACGAAACAAGTGCTATATTCGGAAGGCTCACAGCGCAGGCGGTTTACTCCTCCTATTCATAAACACCAGTGGTTTGCAATATACTGATTCGTCTGCGATGATTGCGTAGAGATGACAGATATGTGAACGTTGAGTCCACTGTAAGGGTTGACGCAACCACTGTGGTAACGAGGCAAAGCCAACTAATGAGATAGATTCACATTCTGCACCCATTTTGGGTCCCTCACGAAATGGAGCCACATCAATTGTCGATAATTGTTAATGTTTAATAATAATTTTTAATAAACAGTATTTCGAGAAGCTATAACCTTTTCACCATTCGAAGCCATGGGACCTGAATCATGCTCGTGTAGTGAATCCCACGTCGATCGCGACGTGCCAGACACTTCGAATGTCTCTTATACCTGTACTAACCTCGTAGGAGGTGATGAAACAATATAATAAAAAGTTACACGAAATGTGGATTCCCCTTACGAACATTGCCCTTTTAAATGCAATTTTTCTGATCATACAACATTCACTTAAGTCGAGTTTTGAGTGCGTATTACAGGTGTAAGTGCCTACAAATCACCACTTACATTGAATTATACAAATACATATACAATACAAATATTTTTATACAAATATATATAGAAATCTATACAAATATTCATACAACACTGCATATCTTATTATAGCTAGTTAAGACTGCACGTGATGGACTAGCGAACCATACATAAACAATAAGCAATAAACATTTAGAATTTATTACAACCCAAAATGAGATTCAAGTAACTTTACCTAGCTAGACTTTGATCTAGCAGTTTAGTGTCACGCAGAAGCTGATAGTCAGAAGGATTTTTTCTCTCTCATTTCCAACAAAGCGGACGCTGACTTGCCTAAGCGGAGATATCATGCCAAACGTTGAATATTGCATCGTAATCAGTGCCACTGTTTAAGGTGTTTACCGCACCCGACCATTTTTATTATCAAGTGTCTGCTAGCAATAATGTTTTACCTCCCCCATCTTTCAGACCTTTAAAAAGGTATAAGATAGGAAAAAACTTATGGACTCCCATAGCGTTACAGGATTATCATACAATTTTGTGATTGTCTACAGTAAGTTCAATAAGGGGTTCCGAAAATTGCTGCCAACTTGCTACGTTGTAGGCATTTTTCCAATCTCTGTTCAACCATACATAGTACAATATGTAGTGTTTCCACTCTTGTTTAAACTGCTGATATGTATGAAGCGTGAAACGTCATTTCGAGTACGAACGCTGTAACCACATCTGGGTGATGGGCCCACAACCTTGGGCTAATGAATGTGAACTGTCATCCAAATGCCAGGTAATCTGGGTATTACAACAAAATACTCGTCCACGTGTTGTAATGAAGGCATAAAAAAGAGCACATTTCTTATTCTGATGCTGCACATTCAGGCAAACAACTAGTCAGTACTTCATACGCTACATGTTGAACAAGCACGTTCTCAAAATCAGCTGATCGTGAAACGATATTCATCAGTCGTGCAACAATTAGCTTGGCGTTCCGAATAGTCATCCCCAGAGAAGGGAAACAAGGCAGTATGTTACGGTTATTGATTGTGAACTTCCACATCACATATCACCAGCACACTTCCAGTTGTTAATGACAGGTTCAGAAACAGATGTTTAGATACTTGGGTATACTGAACCAAATTACAAATAGCTATACAACCTATGCTATAAAAGTACAATCTGATAATATACCATTTGTTGTTAAATTTCCTTGTTACCTTAGTATTTTAATAAGCAACTTCAACGTATTTCTTGCAAGAACATATGAAGATGTTCATAGCATTGTATTTTATGTCTTGTATTACATACAAACTGGACACTTTTGTTACTTGTACGATGGTGTAGTGGTAGCGGTGTCGGTCTTTCACAGGACGGGACTGGTATCGTGGATTTATTAGGACCGTCTTCCGAAAAGCCGGTAATACGACAGACTTGACTTCGGTCGTTACACAAAAGAGTAGAAGAAGAAGACCTTTGCTAGGTTACGATATTATTGTACATTTATAAATCCTAGCAAGAATTCAAATCATTACCTTATAACAATATATGAGGCAAGTTTGACAGCATTTTAAGTTAGAAATGTACTACATATTCTTCCTTATTCAATGTTGTTCATCACAAACTAATGTATTTCACAAAACATAAACAAAATTAAAGGAGGCGTTCGTATTCGTGACACTTAAGACTACATTGCGTATGATTAGTCGTATTTGATTAGTCAACACTATTAATTGATCATTTAACTTGCAAATCAGTTTAAACTATCAGGATATTCTCGAATGTTTTAGCACGATTTCAAAACATGGAAACACAATTCTGTACAGAGCCTAATACAAATTCTATTTTTTTTGTAATCATGTGAATATAGTATTATCTTAGAAATTCAAGTGTTTGATGAGTCGTAAGCTACGGTGCGGAATTTTAACATCATGTTAAACTATAGCTCAATCACAAACGACTCTTCACAAGTTTTGGAAACCAAGATTTTTTTTAATCTGTAAAGGATCTTAACCTGGTCCAACTGGCTTGGTCTAAAAATATGGTTTGGTTACAGCTCAGATGTTTGGATTGATCCGGACACAAGTAGGATTGTTCGTAAGTCATGTATGCACACTCTGGGAGTGTTTTGCCGGAATATTCTTTTTGAAACGATCTTCAAGCGATCAACTTCCTCGAAGACACTGCACTACGAGATAGATCTTACGATCTTTTTCAAACACGGTTTGCATCGTCAGCCACATGTCCTGGAGGGTGCACTTGGTCCGATTTTCCACCTCATTAAAATGGTCATACAATATCCTCGCATATTTTATTCTTCGATAACGATACACAAATAAAACTATGATTCTTATTTGTCATATTTCATGTACATGTTGGTATCGCGTATACTGAAGGTAGATATGTATATGTATAGGAATTGAAGGAACCTTAAATCCTAGCAAGCTTAACCTCTAGTGTTGTCAGAAATTGTTACAAAAACTTTTTTTTTAGTAAAAGAAACGATGTCTTGTCTACTGATATCTGATAATGTAATTATTTCGTATCAAATTCCTACGCTACTTCCAGAAGGAGATGGAAAGGGTAAAATTACCACGTTACCAGCATCAACGACGGGGTCGTTGAGCTCAATAATAACGACGTCGATAGCTTCCTCCGAGCCAGACCGGGGCGATCACCGTAGTGGCGGTGGTGGCGGTACTGGTTGTTCCGGAAGTTTGGCTGGCGATACAAGTGAGAGTGGACCACCGGAAGAAAAATGCGTCGTTCCTGGTGGCGCTGGAGGAGCGAATGGGCCTGGGGCAGGTGACGGAATTACTGCTAATGGTGGTGATGCTAGCGATCTTGACAATGGTGCTGGTATCCGACAAGAGAAGTGGTGGTACATGACACTGCAGATAGCAATACCATTTTTTATTGCTGGTGTAGGTACTATCGGGGCTGGTATTATCCTAGGACACGTCGAGGTAAGTGTTTCAATAAATTTGAAAAGGAAATTTATTCTTAATAATTAAATTAGATTTTTTTTCAATAGGAGATGTTTTTTTAAAATTGGAACATCCTTATATGTAATACTTTTGTTTTGTAATGTATAACACACAAGGAACCAATAGGAATACATTTAGAACTACATTATAAAAATAATGCGTAGTCCCCAAAAACTACCAATGAGTACTTCATAGCTGCTTTAAACATACCGTTTGGATTATAATTTAATCATGATAGCATGGTACGAATTTGCGATGAGCCGAACCATACAATTTTCTAACCACTTAGCATCAGAAATTGTTAAATTCTTGTATGCAAATACCCGAAAGATTAGTTATGTAAGTTTGAGATATTTTTTCTTGGTCAAAGAGACCTCCATTACCTTTCGCTGTATTCTGGTATTTCGTAATTCAGGACATTCTTCTTCTATTTGGCGTAACGACCGAAGTCATGCCTGCCGTTTTACCGGCTTTCTAGACTAATTTTTACCACCATAGCTGGTTA
>JXXA01018275.1:0-20389 GCA_000956255.1 Anopheles punctulatus
AGCAACAACAACAACAACAGCAACAGCAACAACAGCAACAGCAACAGCAACAACAACAGCAACAACAGCAGCAGCAACAGCAGCAACAGCAGCACCAGCAACAGCAGCAGCAACAGCAACAATCTAGTGCTAAATCTAGTAGCAATGCAGCTATTCTTAGTCTGCTTAACAGCGCTCCTGCTGCAATGACTAATTCACCGGTTTTAAGCAGTAGTTTAACGCTTCCAGCCGGTAAAACTGTTACAGACCTCCAACAGCAACAGCAGCAGCAACAACATCATCAACAGCACACCATCCATCATCATCAATCAGCAGGGGGAGGAGGTACGACGACAACGATAAGTGGAACAGCAGCAGCAGCTCTTTTCAGTAGTGTAGGAGGACGAAAAATAAACATCCAGCAAGCACAGGCGAACCAAAACCGTATTCTCAACCATGCCAACCTCATTACCGTTAGCAGTGGTTCCGGTACCAACAATCAAACCCAGCTTATCAACATCCAATCGAGCGATTTGCAACAACAGCAACAGCAGTCCGGACAAACATCATCTCAGCAAACGGGAACGCAACAACAACACCAACAACCACAGCAACCGGGTAATATTCGCGTTACCATGTCAGCGCTTGCCACGCAACTAGCGTCACCTCCGGCAATTTTGACCACCTCCAATCTGCCGCAAAGCTTCAATGTGGCCGCAGCGGCGGCAGCTGCTGCCGCGGCATCGTCGGGAAGCGGAAATGCAACCGTATCCACCGCAAACAATAATACCAGTGTCTCGTTCAGCAGTGGCACGACAGTGTCATCAGCCGGGAGTAAATTAATCATTAATAATGCGAGCCAACGTGTGCTAAACATAAACACCACGCCTGGAACGGCCACTTCCACGGCGGCTGTCGTTGCTGCTGCATTCGGTGGAGCTATACGACGCGTCAGTGCGTCGAGCAATCCCGGTGGTACAAATGATGGTATACAACTGCAAATTCAAGGACTCAATGCTACGCAAGCCTCCTCAAATCTGGCTGCAGGCGGGAATGTGAACAGTCTTACCGCTGTTACCGACGGTGGCATGCGTCGAACGGTCGTACCGGATCAGTTACAAATTCAAAGCATTGCTTCACCTGGTAGTGACCACTCGAACGCCTCGTCTGCTTCGATGGCTAGTAACAGTGGTGGTGGTAGCGGCGGTGCTTTGAACGGTGCCAACACGAGCAGCATCATCTTCAACAACATGACCGGTTTAAGTGCACTGCTGGCAAATACCGGGTCTTCTGTAGCAACGCAACCCACGCTTGCCACCACTATTGGTGGCAATGGAGACGGAACGATACAGAATCCCGTATCGGTGGTCGGTACAACAACTGTTGTCGGTATAGGTGGGGGATCGAATAACACAAACAACAGCAACAACATTGCCAGTAGCAACAGCGGTACCACTACCATTTGCGGCAGTAATAATACTAACTCAGCATTAATCGAAAGACTGACTTCCTCTAGTAGCATAAATCTATCTAATAGTAGCAACCTGCCGGCAACGAGTCCCGGGTTGCAGTTCACCATACCATCGCCAAAAACACCTCAACAGCAGACTCAAGCGCATCTACAAATACAATCACCTGCTGGCTCGATATCGCCCCTCTCTAGTCCACCACCGCAGGTTACCATTCATCCGCAGCAGCAGCAGCAGCAGCAGCAGCAACAACAACATCAACACCACCACCACCAACAACAGCAACAACAGCAGCAAACTCAACTCTCACAGCAGAACCAAGTGCAGGCACAAGCTGCTGGATCCCAGCAACAGCAACAACATACTACTGTCAATTTGCAGGGGTTGAACTTTGCCAGTTTACATGGCGCAATGACATCCATACCTGGATTGCAAAACGTGCAGGTAAACAGAAGAATCCTAATTTGTTGCGATTTCCTGATCGAAATAATCCATATCCTGTCATGGTTATCTATTCACACTCAAAGGTACAAATTCCTGGTCTGGCGCAGCCAATTTCGTTATCGCTGTCATCCACACCATCGACAGGGTCAGCAGGAGTATTGAACAATGCTGCTGCAAATAACGCCGGTCAAACTACTAGCTTACTCGTATCAGTCCCAGTGACTAACACAACGCAGGTTGTGAATACCATCAATGCCAGTGGTACCAGTAACATACTTGCGGGTAATTCGCAGACAACGCAGACGGTAGTCCTGACAAACCCACAAACAAGTGGTTCCAGCTTGCTCTCTCTTCCAATTGGTACGTTGAGACCGTATCGAGAGATTTGGTCCAACACTTTTGCTTTTGAGTCATACGACTAACTACGAATGTACCTTTTTCAGCTCAAATTGTCACCTCCGGTATGAAAGGACTGAGTCAGCAGAGTATAAGAACTGGTACACCGTTAACGGTAAACGCCGGGCAACCTGGGCAACAAATTCAACTGCTTAACATAAGCCAGCGCCCTCGTACCGGCCAGCTGCCCGTGGTAAGCTGTTCGGGAACTACACCGATAATTGCGAAGCAGATAGCGGCACGCGTTGCTCAGCATCGCCAGCCAATGGCAACAGCAGGCGGACCAACATTGAAAATAGCAACCCCAATCACAGGTAACTCGAGCACTAAATATTTTATCATCTGGAGTTCAGTTTGGACTTGTGTTGACAAATTTATTTTCCTTGTAGCCTCCCATCATGCAGGACAACTGAGTAATACCTTGAATGTGAACACTAACGCAACATCCAATCAGCTGGTCATGGCTACCAAGCAACTTCAACTCAAACTTCAACAACAGCAACAGCAGCAGCAGCAACAGCAGCAACAGCAACCACAACATCAACAGCAGACGCAGCAAATTATTGCAGCAGCTGCAGCCGCTGCGGCCGCCGCCAATAACCAGCATCAAGGAGGTCCAACACAAATACACATTCAGCAGGGAACGCAACAACCATCGGCCCAATTGCTACAACAGCAGCAACAGCCACAACCACAAGCGACGCAACAGATAAACATTATTAACAATACTGTAATGGCGCCGCTGTCGTTATCCAGTCCAGTTTCGGTGACCGCTGCTACGGTGTCGCAGCCTGCAGCCCATCAGAACATCAACGCCATTGCTGCAGCAACAGCTGCTGCCGCGGGAAAGCATCGAAGACGGTCGGCCGCTGATATGAACAAGTAGCAGCGGCATATGCGATAATGGATGCATGGATCGTAGTAGACTGATACAGTCAACATGGCAATAGACATTTTGGTAAGCTTGGTACTATAGTTACACATATAACTATCATTAATACTATTCCTGTAGCTGGCATGTAACGCACAGCTGCACAGCTGCGCGTTTTTGTGTTTGATTTACTCATTTATTGAGAGACACACGGCAACAAAAGTCGACCGTACATCATGTGACCATTATTACAGCAACTATTACTTCTACCACTGCGCACTGCTGCTGTAGACTAGGTACGATATGGTTGAAAAGGCGATTACCGCTTGCGTGTTACCGTCAGGATATGAAACACACATCCGTTTTAATAGCCTGAAATCCGTTTTAACGCTGGCTACACAACTGTAATGGTAGCTGTAAATCAAACACGAAAATTATGGAAAACAAAAATAGGAATGATGCGCGCAATGGCTGAAACACTCACCACTCCCACAGAAAGGTACAGCACAGCTTTTTGCGCTACCTTTATTTTAAATAATATTTTTAAGTTCGTACCGTTACTGTAATTAATGTATGTCTAGTTAACTTGTATTTTTTTTATCTCCGAAGTCATCATCTTTCCCAATACATTTTCTCCGTACCTGTAGACTCCTATAAGCAAACGAAATTCATAATAACTTCACAGTCTCATCGTCGTTTCTCATATGGCAGGCATTATTGTTTTGTGTTTTGTACTAGCCGGCGTTTTGATGTCTTGACATGTTTATAGCGGAACTCTGCGTACAAACTCGGATAAACTGTTTTCACCAATAATCACGATTATGCAATAGCATCAATGGAAAGTAAAATTTTTGGCTGATTTAATTTGCGCTCAATTGTTGCTGCACCTTAATAGCAGGCAATGATGGACGGTGGCTTTATTTGGGCTTTTGTATGAGTAACATTTGGTTAAACGATTGATTTTTCGTTAAATCCTGTAAGAGCGTATGCAATTGTGTCATCTTAGTCACTTGGCACCCACAACTAGTCTGAAATGGGCATGGCAAAAGCGATGATTACAAATTAGCGATGGAGTGCGACGCATTTTTGTGAGAACAGTAAGATCTAAATCTAAAATTTACCTTGCCGTTATGATTAAGCCGGAAGCGTTCGATAGCGACTCAGCGGTACCATAATCAGCATGGGTTATGCATCCGGAGAAAAACGGTACGATACGGCCAAAAAATGAACATACAATTCAAATCACGCTTAACACATGTATCGGTAAACTTCCAACGTCGGGAGACAGAGTGCTCAGAGAACGAGAACGAGGAAAAAGGGACAAAGGAAGGGTTAAATATAAGAAAAGTAGCAAGAGGATGAAATCAAGCGAAACATGGTGAGCATTGTGGATAATAATTGTTGATATTACATGCACCGTACTCTAAACGAATGGAGATAAAGAGACAAAAAACATAAATTGAAGATTCGTCGATAGATGGACCGGAAATGGAGCGTGTAACTTTAATATATTTAAATAGGAAATAGACCCGTGCCGTTAAGAAAAAAGAAAAAAACGTATGGCGGCGGAAACAAAACAGGAAACGCGTAGGAATGTTAGCTAGATCACACGGAAAGTAAGGAATGTTGAAAGCGAAAAATATCGTTCACATTTTAGTTACAATTTTACTATTCAGTTCAAGATAACAATGTGCAAAGTTGGTCTGTTTCAGCAACTATTCGACGAAATACGCGCTTCACATATGTATAATAAACGACAAGATGTTGATAGTGAGACATAATATTAATTGGTCGGCCTTCCAAAATATGTATTTGTTTTGCGCCCTATCGATCTTTCCATTTGTTTTAACTTTCGACTTTTGCGTCATAAATAGATCAAGACAGAGCGAGAGCGTAATGTGTTCAACATATCTCAGTGTAAAGCGTCAGACACCATCAACCAATGATCGATTTTTTGTTTAAAGTTACAGCCCCTCCAGGGACGATGTGCTCGATGATTTTTCGTGTAATGCAGCTAAACTAAGCTAAACGGGCGACTGAAAAATAGAGCAGTTGGATTTAGTTTTGGTGTAAATAAATTTGGTATTATTTAATTGAATTTTAAATGTTACGTATCGTTTCATTTCCTTGTACGGTTGGTTTTTGATTCAATCTCGATGACTCGCTCGTTGAAATGCAAAGTTTTGGCAAGTAAAGGGCGTGTAGTGGCGCTATTTGTTGTCGCATTGCATCATAAGACCACATAAGGTTATCAAGTAGAGGATAGATGTTAGGGATGCAAACAAGAGACTCACGCTGTTCCACGTATGTCTGTAGAATTGTAAAAGCAGTAATATAACACAAGTCGGAAATGTTCCTGATGTACAAAACGCTTACAACAGGTACCAAATTGCATGATGGTGTTCCGGAAAAAAAGTCGTTAAGCGACGGCTAAAAACAAAAATGGTTCACGCTATATCGTAGGATAGTATATATGAATGGAATGATGAATAGGGAAAGATACATTGAGCGGACATGCGGGCGCGCCATCGCGCCAGCACTGTCTATACGATGTGACTACAATATTGCGCGATCGATGCTTGTGATTCGGGTGCGACGGTGAGGTTTTCCTTTTCATGTAGGTACTAATCCTGCGATGAGCGAATGGTGACGTGAGTGTATTTCTGTTACAAAAAATGAATAATGAACTGAAATCTTATTAAATTGAACAAAATCAACAAATGAAACAGTCTCGTATGGATTGATTTTTTCAACATTCCTTCCCTGCTTTATTGCTTCATCTTACTCGCCTTCTTATCCAACTTATCTAGCATAGTATGGATCATCTTTTTCACCGAACGTTCGCGTTTCACCGCGCAATCGGTGCACTTCTTTAGTGTGGCACTTTTCATGGGATCGCCTCCCGATTGGTTGAAGAAGCTCATTTTTTCGTCGCTTATCGTTACGGTCAAGGCTGTGTTGGCCAGCTTTTCCTCTTCCGCACTGGGATCGGCTATTAACCGGCTGAAGAAAAAAAAACCAAACGGTGTCAACCGATTGTTTGCAACCGATACGCCACAACCATTCCACTTACTCGGATACCATCACGAATGAAGTCGTTACGGGCACACAATGCACAGCTAAGGGGGAAAGATTCGATATGTCTACGTCCGTTTCTTCCGTATCGCTGTTGTATTGTATGGCGGGAAGTTTGACTATAGTGGAAAGTATTGAGAATTATTTAAAATCTATCGATACATTGTTTGCTCGCCAGATTGTAGATCGTACCGGTGTGTAAAGCAGCTACCAGTGCAATGATGGCAGCATCAAAAACACAACCGTCGTGATCGAGACAAACTAAATCGCAGTACAACGTCCACACTAGCTTGCCCGGGGAAATGCATAGATCCTGCAGGTCGATACAGCGGGAATTGTTTATTGCATCGGCCAACGACTGACTGTACACTTGTGCCTCATCGCACGGCGGTCCCGGCCGGTAGGATGGAGACGATACTGGCGATAATTCCACATTTGGGACAAGAAACCCTTTGCGTGGTTCCAGCGCTTTTGGGGCTGCAAGTTCTGCCTTAATACCGCATACTACCGTTGTGTTGCCCAGTTTCACAATCGCCGAACCGTCCGCACTTTTGACCACGCCAAAACTGATGGCCAACGGCCGTAATTCATCCAGCTCGCGTCCATCGGGACGAATGTTGTTTTCTAGGTAGTCCTTGTAGTACTTTACTGGATGGAGCAGTCTATAGGATATTAGACACGTTTTACATATGAACAAAAAACGGGAGTTGAACGCTGCAAAGCGTTAGCTTACTTGAATGTTTTCAGATCCATTCTGCTAGCTTATTCTGATTTACAATGTTTACAGCATCGGTGTGAGCGGCGTAATTTTTAGGTTAAACCGAAACGTCACATTTGTTCTAGTTGCCTTGTTGTACTAATAACACCACGCTGACCACTGTGCATAAAATACCACCAGTATTAGTACTGTTGCAACGTGAAATTAATGTACATTTCAAAATAAGATTTAATGCAGTTATTTAGTAATTTATTACTGTTTTAGTTTTGTACCTTTTTCCTTACCTTTCTCACCCGTCAAATATGACCCGACAAAATACTTCCATGCTGGAAAACAAGCATCAAGGCAACATTTGTGCTATGAGACATTCGGCATGTTCGCGGTGTGTTTTATTATTTCGAAAAATGATTTCTTTTTATTGCCTAAACTTAAACACCATTGGCAACGTTGCCTTCCAGCACGATAGCTGCATCCTCGGGCAAAACGATTTCATCTCTTCCCACAATCGTCCTGCAATGTGTAAGATACAAACAAACATGATTCATATACCGAATCGCAGCGCCTCCCACGAACGAGTAACGACTTACCCATCGATGTAATTCGTTTGCATCGACGAAGTAATCACCTCAAACATGGCCGGCAGTCCACCATAGACGGACGACAGTTTGATGTTTTCGGTAGTTTTGCTGAAATTCAGTATCGCCACTACCGTGCTCACCGCTTCCAGGTGTCGCTTGATCACGATGATATTATCACCGATCAGCTGCATATCGATCGTACCCTCGCGTAAGGTGCGTTGCTTACGCAGACGCACGAGGGCCTTGAATATTTTCACATGCGATCGTGGTGCAGCGTTCTGTGCCTTGTAGTTGAGCGTTTTGTAGTTCGACGCAACCGGTAGCCACGTGGTGCGATTAGTGGAGAAACCGGCACTAGTAGTGTCATCCCACTGGAACGGTGTCCGCACCGGATCACGACTGTACTGCAGGTACTCTTTGGGGTTGGTATTACAAGCAGCCGGATCGATTGTGTCCTTCCAGGAGATGTACACGTCCTCCATCGCTAGCTCATCCCCGTTGTACGTTACCGCGATTCCCGGCAGTACGTTCAACGCTATTTGATAGAGATCCGCTCGTGCGACGCCCAACCTAGACGCCACACGCTTATTATCATGGTTACCTAGCTGGAATGAATGAAAAACACCCGGGACATATGATTGCTGTGGCGGGAAAGCATCAACCCTCGATAGTGCGTACCACCCAGTTCGAGACTCGATTCGATGGAATAACGTCCAGCCATTTTCTGATGTTGTCGTGGAATTGTTTCCCAGTCGTATCCTTGAACGTGTTGCTGAGTACTTCGAAGTTGAACGGGACATGTGCTCCCTCGGCCGTCTCGCTACCAAACAGACGCATGATGTTCGCCAAAGGTGTGTAGGCTTCCGCCATCAACACGATATCTTCCGTACCGTGCTGGGCTTTGTAGTCATCGACGACCTTTCTCCATTGGTACATCATGTCGAAGGTTTCGTCCAGATTTTGCGTATGAGTGTGCACTAGGTAGGCCGGATTGTCCGGATCTTCCGTGTCGCCAGATTTCTCTTCATCCGGGTACGCCTCGTTAACGACCGTGGACTCGAACAGATAGGGAACGGCATCGACTCGGAACCCATCCACGCCTTTCTCCAACCAGTACGTAAGCACATCCTTCATTTCCTGCACCAATACCGGATTCCGATAGTTTAGGTCGGGCTGCTTGACCAGGAACTGATGTAGATAGTACTCTTTCCGCACGTCGTTCCACTCCCAGGCAGATCCGCGGAAAACGCTTACCCAATTCGAGGGTGGCGCGCGTGTTCCGTTGGCTAGCGTTTTACCCGGATGCCATACGTAGTAATCACCGTATGTGGCATCCTTGGTGACGGACTTTTCGAACCATTCGCTTTCGTCACTGCTGTGGTTGGGCACAAAGTCCAGGATGAGCTTTAGGCCCTCTGTTTTGCACGTGCTGGCCAATGCCTCCAGATCAGCGATCGTACCGAACTCCGAATGAATGTCCCGAAAATCGGAAATGTCGTAGCCAAAGTCCGCCATCGGTGATTTAAAGATCGGCGACAGCCAGATTGCATCCACGCCCAGTTCGTGGCGCAGGTAGGGTACCTTCTCCATCACCCCGCGCAAATCACCCACCCCGTCACCATCACTGTCTTTAAACGATCGTGGATAGATCTGATAAAAATTGGCATACTTCCACCAGTGCTCATCGGCCTGAAGGGCAGGAAGGAACAACAGCACCGCAGTGACACAAGCTACTGGCCACATTTTCACCACTGCACGTCAAACGAAACACTAAGTAGCGTGGTAGAGAGTAGTAAGCAGTTTTATAGTCACATTTTTACGTTCACTCTTCAAAGCGGACCGGTAGAACCGGTAGTTGATCTTGTTGTTGTTGTTGATGATGATGAGTATTTGCTGGTTAGTGCACAAACTAAACAATGCCTCCTCTGCAAATACTGGATGAATGTGGGCAAAACAACAAAAAAAAATATCAGGCTCTCCAATTCGATAACTGCTGGGAAGATGTTTGCCCATTGATAAGAGGGGGAGAAGTTCAATGGTGTTTCCGCAACACTCACGCGGCGACAAATTGATCATTTTTAATGTCACCACACTTGGACGCACGAACGGTGGCTATTATCTCTCGAAACCCGCCCCGCGGGTGTATTGTGGGAGGTTGGTAAATGCATCTTTGATGAGCAATCCGTTAAAATTTGCTGCAAAATTAAAGATAAAAAACTAAACAATTGATAACGTAACGTACTTGATGCGTACTTGGTTAAATCAATATTTTGTTCGATTGTGTACGGATGCCCTTACTGTTCGGGGGAAATAAAAGAAACAGCAACAGAAAGTTAACAAAAAAAAAAAAAATACAAATGCAGTCGCGGGCATGTCTAGTTTAGATGACTATTTTATATTGAGTGCAATTTACTTACAATCAAAGAAACAGTATTCTAAATAGCGCTACATCACAAAATGAAAGATACCATTTCTCAACTAAATTGTTCTGGTTGTTTATAAACCAAATCAATGCATACGAGTAATTAATTAACGAAAACAAGTATTTTGGGTTTTTTTATTACTGAATGGTACTAAAAAATGCGACCATCAACGCAGCACTCAACATCATTAGTAGGCTATGGGTCGCCTCGATGGCACTGTTACTCAGAATCACAGCTTCGTAAGGCTGCAATTGGATACTTTTTGTAGCAACAGTTTCACTAAAATGAAAACAAACCGTATGTTAGGATCATCACGGTCATGGAGACGGAAGCAGGCGGAGAGAAGTCTTACCCAGCGACATGGTTGGACGATATGCCGACCACACGGTATACGAGTTCGGTGGGCAAAGTGCCGTCAAGATTGGTGGCATCGACCGTTTCGATGGTCGTTCCGATGTTGGTGAGCACGACGTACGTACGTTTATCATTCGGAAATGCGCGCACGAGGGCAAAAACATTGTTGCCGAGCACCAGCGATTTGTACGTACCCCAGATGAGCGTTTTCGTACCCCGTAAATTCATCAGCTCAGTAAACACCTTCAGGTGACTGTTTTGGGTTGTATCTTGCTGTACTTTTACATTCACCGTCGCATAGTCGGTGGCCAACGGAAGCCATGGTTTGACAGAAGCGTTCGTGAAGCCAGCGTTCGCAGTCGCATCCCACTGGAACGGTGTTCGGGCTGGGTCGCGCGTTCCCTCCTGGTACGTGTCTTCCGTCAGTTGACAGGCGGCGGGATCCTGTGTGTCGGCCCAGGAAATATCGACGTCGTGCATTCCGATCTCCTCCCCCTGATACGTGACCGTTATTCCGGGCAGGGTCAACTCGATCATGGCCATTATGTCAACCATATGATCGCCTCCCATGCGAGATGCGACCCGACGTTTATCGTGATTGCCGAGCTGGAAAAGTGTACAAGGTGAAATGTATTTTTTCACAGCTCAACCACACCACAAAACCAAACCAAGCTGACTGAATGTATAGTCGTGCTAAAACTTACCACCCAGTTGGGCGTGTGGCCAGCAGGAATAATATCAAGCCACGAATCGATGACGGTCTTGAAATCGGTTGCTTTCGAGTTTTGATCCAAACGCATGATGAGCTGAAAATTGAATGGCATCTGCGATCCCTGGCGATTGTTGCTGTCGTTGAAATACGTCTTCACCACGTCCAGCCCCGACCAGGCTTCGGTCATGAGTACTTTGGTCGTGGTGTTGTGTTCCTTCTTGTACTGATCCATTAGCTCGCGCCACTGGTACACCATATCGACCGTTTCGGGCTGATCGAGGGTGTAAATGTGGTTGAGATAACCTTGACTGAGCGGATCGCTGGACTGGCCGCTCAACGGTTCGTCCGGGAAACCGACAGTTTCAAACAGCCACGGTACCGCATCGACCCGGAATCCATCCACGCCCTGGTCCAACCAAAAGCGCAGCACATTCTTCATCGCCTGCACGACGGCCGGATTGCGGTAGTTTAGATCCGGTTGCTTTTTGTGAAACTGATGCAGGTAAAATTGCTGCCGCACATCGTTCCATTCCCACGCCGAACCGTACCATGCGGCAACCTTTCAGTGGAAAGTATATAATTGCAACACGAAGCAGGTCAGGACGCTGCGCTGAACGGCTTCATGCACATGCTTACCCAATTGTTCGGTGGCTCACGGTTGGTGCCCGGTTTGGCATTCTGCCACACGTAAAAATCTTCATAACCGGCTTCGCGGTTAACGCTCTTCTGGAACCATTCATGCTCGTCGCTCGAATGGTTCGGTACAAAATCGAGAATGACGCGTAGTTCGAGGTTCTTCGCTTCCTGCACCAGCCGCTGGAAATCTGCCATGGTGCCGAAGCTCGGGTGGATATCGATAAAGTTGGAAATATCGTACCCGAAATCGGCCATCGGCGATGGGTAGATGGGCGAAAGCCAGAAGGCCGTAACGCCCAGCGACTTCAGGTACGAAAGCCGGCTCGTTATGCCGTTCAGATCACCGATTCCATCGCCGTTGCTGTCTTGAAACGATCGTGGATAGATCTGATAGAAGCTGGCTGCTTCCCACCAGTCTTTCTGCGCCGACACTATCGACCCAACGGCGACTAGAACGATACAAGCGCCGCACGCCACGCGCGTCCAGTGACGAACCATGCTGGCCAAACAATCGTAGCTATCGGACACAATACACCAAACTGCCTTTGGTGTGAGAATTGATAGTTGTATTTATAGTTACACCTACAAGCCCATGAGGACTATCACCTTGTTATCAAGCGGAACCCATCGTCAAGTGTTCATTATGACGGCGTTTTATTTGTAAACCTCTCGACAGATGCAGCAAAGGGAAACGTTACCGTTCAGCGGTTCGTGTGATTGAATATTGAAGGTAAGAGCTTCTCATGGTGAGATATGCACCATTTTCAATCCTTGGAGAGTGTGTGCATCGATTCTGGCACGGTCAGGTGCGGATGCAAATAAGCTATTGTGCATCGGAACGTACCGATTATCTGGTGTTACTATTCGTGTTGAGCCACTGCGTGCTGGCAACTGGCACGGCGGAGTCTAAAAATAAACACACAACATAATTCCACTGATAATCCAATCTTCCTTCCCATGTGTAGCATGAAGCGAGCATGCGACCGTTCGAGCCACTCTCGCTAGTGTTGCAGAACGGACAGTCAGTGCTGGGACTGCAAAGCACAATGGTGTGTTACGTTTTGTTCGTAGTGTTGCTACATTTCGCTTCCTCCATCGCACGAGATGTGCCAAAGGTACAAACCGACGACGACAGCTGGTGGAAAACGGGTGTTTTTTATCAGATTTATCCACGATCATTCATGGACAGCGATGGCGATGGTATAGGAGACCTGCGAGGCATCATTTCGAAGCTACCGTACCTATTCAAGAACCGGATAACTGGATTTTGGCTTTCGCCAATCTTTAAATCACCGATGGCTGATTTCGGCTACGACATATCGGACTATTATTCCATTCAGCCCGAATACGGCACACTGGCGGATTTCGATGCACTGGTAAAGGAAGCCAATGCACTGGGTATGGAAGTGATTCTTGACTTCGTTCCCAACCATACCAGCGACGAGCACGAGTGGTTCAAAAAATCCGAGCGCCGTGTACCAGGCTTCGAAGACTTCTACGTTTGGCACCCGGGGCGACCGAATCCGGGGAACAGCAGTAACGCACAGCCCTTGGTACCGTGCAACTGGGTGAGCTTCTTTCGCGGCAGCGCTTGGCAGTGGAGTGAGGTGCGCCGCGAGTACTATCTGCATCAATTTTCAGTGAAGCAACCCGATTTAAACTATCGCAATCCCGCTGTAGTGGAGGCAATGAAAGAAGTTATGCGATTTTGGCTGGGTCGTGGTGTCGCTGGTTATCGAATAGATGCGGTGCCAACATTGTTCGAAGTGGCTCCCGACGCTGACGGACAGTACCCGGATGAACCGCTCAGCGGAAACACAAACGATCCGGATGACCCGGGTTATCTCGTGCACATCTACACTCAAGATCGCAATGAAACGCTCGACATGGTTTACCAATGGCGTGCGGTAATGGATCAGTTTCAGCAGCACTACGGTGTAAGGGAACGTATTATTATGGCCGAAACCTACTCTCCGATCGACATCGTGATGAAGTATTACGGCAATGAAACCGTACCGGGTGCACAGATCCCATTTAACTTCCATTTCATAACCGATCTAAGCAAGGATTCGACTGCTGAAGATTTTCGAAACACAATCAACTACTGGATCGATCACATGCCGACGCTGGACACGATCGTTCCGAACTGGGTGGTACGTATGTCGTACTACGAATTTCCTTCATGGTTACATCCATTTTTTGTTCGATCATATCTCTATTTTAATTGCAGGTAGGCAACCACGATCAACATCGCGTGGCTACCAGATTCGGCGATGATATGATAGATGCGATTAACATGATCATACTTTCTTTGCCCGGTGTAAGCGTCACGTACAATGTAAGTATGAGCACTCTGCCAAACGAGCAACCCCAAGTATAACGTGATTCCTGTTTTTTCCGGTATAGGGCGAAGAAATAGGTATGGACGATGTTTGGATATCCTACAATGACACGGTAGACCCTGCAGCGTGTAATGCCGGTCCTGATCGATACCAATACACTACACGGGATCCGGAACGTACACCGTTTCAGTGGGACTCGTCAAAAAATGCTGGATTTTCCACAGCGAACCATACATGGTTGCCTATTTCACCCAACTACACGCAAGTGAATGTTGCTAATCAGCTAAACCGTCAACGAAGTTATCTCACAAACTATCGTAAATTAACGACCATGAAAACGATGGTTTTTTATTTGCCTAACACTTTTGCAACATTTGTGGAGGCGGATGTACTGATCATTTTGCGGCACGCAATGGTAGCTGAAATAAAAACCTCCATTTACACAATCGCTAACATCGGCAAGCAGCAAACGGTACTCAACCTTACGAAATTCGAGCCAAAACTCAATCTGGGAATAGTTGATATAGTGAGTGAATTTTCCGATCATCAAGAGAGCGAGGTTGTTGCAATGGATAACATTGCCGTGGCAGCAAAGGAATCGTTTGTGATCGTGGCTTTCCACAATGTGCCAGAAGTTTGGAAAGTCTAATTCACCTTACGGGACTAGTACAGTGACTGCTTTCGGATACTCGCTGTAGTTTAAATGAGATACTTGCAAAGGTTCAAAAATAAAAATAACTGGCGTTCCAACAAGGTTTATTTACGTGTGTGGTGTTCGTGTTGACAATACAATGTTAATGATTGCATAAATCCAGGAACGCATGAAAACAACACGTCGTGTGCAGTCTTTCTTCAGAACGCCAACAAAAATAAGGGGGAACAAAACTAACATAAAGTTAAACTCATGAGTTAACATCCCGCAACTGCCCTTCGGGTGGCAGGGTGCGCCCGCGTCTTCTTGGTAGGGATAAGCCAATCATTTCGATACTGACTTGCCTGGACCTTTCGAATGAAAAATAAGCGAAATATATGGAAAATAAAATTAAATCGAAATTATAAAAATGACGGACATGGAAGCAACAATCAGAAAACAGCACTTGCTCCGAAATTTAGAACAAAGTGTAGAAAGTAGGTTTCCGATCGATGGTAGTTATACAATTGTTGTGTGGTGGGTTACAAATAATAACTGAACGCAAAGGCCCTGGCATATAGTTCATGTAAAGTTTTTAAACCACGACTTACCGCAACCCTTAAGGCTCTTCGATTTAGTTGGCTTTTTCCGGAGATCGAGTCCCCCAACAATGTCACGGCAGGCATCCGTTGCCATGGCTTCATCCGACTCGACTGCTTGTGTCTTTATCGCTTTCTTCAAATTAGCAATCTGTAGTAGGGGATTCGTTGGGTGAAGAATAAATATCTTATCATGTAATATGGTTGCAATCTAAATACCTCCTGTTCAATCGCCTCCTTGTGTTTGATCCGTTTCTGCTTTTCAGTATTCGCCCGATTGATTTGTGTTTCGAGACAAAGTAGAATCGTTTCGCATGAATCGCTCCACTCTTGCAGGGTGGAAGCAATTTCCTTCACGTCGCCCTTGCGGATATCACGGCCAATAGCGTAATCTACTTCTAACTGCTTGTTCTTTTGATCTAGCTTTCCGTGAATGACGTCGGCGTAGATAGCTTCAATGATCAAATCTTCCAAAACACGCACATTCTTTATGTCCAGTTCTTCGAGCAGTTCATTGTACGGTATGCATTTGCTCTTAATTGCTAAAGAAACCACTGTCAGATGTTGCAGCTTCTTCTGCATCGCCGAACTGAGCTGAATCAGGTTAGATTGATTCTCAAGGTACTGACGATATGTTCCGTAAGCAAACAGGTTCAATGTATTGTAGAAGTTTGCATGCGGACCATTTTGAAGCTGAAAAGAAATTAAGGGAAAATCTTTTTATTTCTGTAATCCTGTTGAAACACTATCAACATCACTTACTTCTTCAATGTTCGGCATCGTCAATAGTTCTCCAAATACGTGAACCCCCGGCGCTTCCAAGACTTGCTTGATCAATTCAATGCAGGCTGCTCCTTTAGCACCTTTCGCGAGCAGAACATATTGTTCGATAGGATTGTGTGCCGAATATTGCTGACGTGATGATGAGTCGTTTTCAAAACTCGATAATTCCGGAGCCATTGTATTAGATGTGAATCCTTTTCCGTTTGGTAATTTTTTATTTTGATAAAATGGCTTGAGGTCAACAGCGTTTGACATTTCGTTCATCATAATTTGGTACGTTTACATCAACGGTGGTTCAAGAGTAGATAGCGTAAATAAATATATTTCACATTTATGTTGAAAAAGAACAAAATTTCTGGATAAAGATTATTGGACAATTTTTAAAGTCACGTTTCGACCAAATAAATAATTCATAACAATTAAAACCAGCGAACGAATAAACCAATCATGAATTTTGATCTCAACCCATTGTGTTGTTCTAAAACCGAAACGTCAGAATGGCACAAGGTACAAATAAACAAACCAGCAAGCACCGCATCGAGCGGAATAACCGTAGTGTATGAAGTGAAATTGTTACAAATTAACGACTATATGCTGTATTACGACTGTACTGGTAGGTTTAGTTAATAGTGATCCTTCTAAATTTTGTTCTTACGTCATTCATTTGTTTTGCTATGTGTATTCCATCTCTTTACAGGCATATTCCGTACGACTATCATCATAACCTCAAGTTTCACAAGGACGCGCGCTCTTCGTAGCAATTACAATGTCTGGAATATTGTTTGAAGATATCTTCAATGTAAAGGATATGGATCCTGAGGGTAAGAAGTTTGACCGGGTGAGTCGGCTACATTGTGAATCCGAGTCATTCAAAATGGACCTTATATTGGACATCAACTCATGGCTGTATCCGTTAGAATTGGGGGATAAATTCCGGCTTGTTCTAGCAACAACACTCCACGAGGATGGCACGGCCGGTAAGCTTACAGAGATTTTGCAGTTTATACCATGTACATCGTAAGAAACGCTTTTTCTTTTTCTTTTTCCGTTCACTTAACGTTCCCAGCAAGCATGGAGTATAACGCAGCGGAAATAGAAGGATCGCGTGCCGACAGTTTCGAGTACGTTATGTTCGGAAAAGTGTACAGAATCGAGGGTGATGATTCCCAGACGGAATCATCCAATCGGCTGTCTGCGTATGTTTCGTTTGGTGGTTTGTTAATGCGGTTACAAGGGGACGCAAACAACTTGCACGGGTTTGAAATTGATCAGCACATGTTCCTGCTCATGAAGAAGTTGGCGTTTTAATATTGCATACCTCGAACAATATTGCTACGCACCTCTGTACAGTTTACAAAGCATGGATAGATGTCGAATAAAATCTAATTTTCTCCTTCTTATACCTTGGTATAATGCATTATTTGCGTAGCGCATGCGACAGGCGAATCCAAAGATAGATATTCAATATTACACTGACTGCAATGAGGAGCACAACCAATGCCGACGCGAAAACACTGCAAGCAATTAGATGCAAAAGTAAAGCAATTGCTGTAAATAAACACTTACTTATTGGGATGGGAGACAAACACTTACCATAGCCAAGACACGGAAGTACGAACTTCAGATGATTCAGAAGAATTCATTTTCGTTTACATAGTTATGTCCACGGTCTACTAAGGTGAGCGAGGCATGCTATGTGACAATGTAAAACAATGCAGTGCTAACAAATTTGTGTTCAATTTTGCAATGCTTTTATATGTCGCACATAAATGTATCTACTTAATATATCAAAAATCCATACACTTTTCGCATAGACTCAATGTGAGGTTAAATTTTTATTTAAATATCTTTAATAATTTTATAAAAAGCATCGTTTTCAAGCGAATGAATAAACTAGTACACGGCAGAGATTAATTCCAGATCTGTATGTTTGCGATGCATTATTATCGAGGTATTACCGTACGACAAGTTTCGATTGTTTCCGGGGCCGGTCCTAACACTAGTTTATAGTGGGTCATATTATTGGTCTCCCTTACATTTCGACACTTGCAGTTTGGTTGCTAGCGGTTGGTGGGTCTTACATGCACTTCAGCTAGCACCAGTCGGTGTTGGTGTTGTAGCTTCTTCCAGTTGCCATTCAATCATCGCTGAGCTTTTTCAAACCATCTTTAATGGAATGTTTTATTTTCGATCCAGTCTCCTTGATTGTATCCGAAGTGGACTCGTCGACATGAATAACTCCATAGTAAATGGCCACAGCGACGGCGATGGCAAATAGAATGCAACTGAAATAAAATACGAACACACATTACTCGCAGTAGGAAAAGGGTAAAATATTTTATGAAAAAAAGTTAAATGGTATAGTCGATTTACTATACCATTGTGTGTGGTTTAGAACGTGTGAATCACCATTCAATTGCGTACTAGCGTCATCACAAAGGAATGTTCTATTCTCCATCTGACTGGAACACTTTCTAGACTATCATTCAACATTTGAGCAGCAGAACGAGCTTATATTGTTTTTGCTGTTCACTTTCAGTGCACATTGTTTGTTTTACGCTCGTGGGAAAGTAATACGTTAGCACAGAGCGGCAGTAAATGATATGAGCACAAATTTTACCATGTTGTGTTTTGGTTATGGACACGTTTTATTTAAACTATGAAATGTTGATTTCCGCTTGGTAAACTAAATAACATAATTTGTGGATAACACAACCGCAGCTGTATTATTTCAAGCACACTGGCTTTCACTATTTCAAAATTTCCACACAATAGTTCCTGCTTTTCACTAATGTATATGAATCCATACTACTAGTGCATTAGCGCAACGAGAATGAATCATTTGAGCACTGAGTGAATCATTTGTTTTCTTTCCATTCCATTTTTCACGAATTATAAAATATTGTAGGTATAAAAAATTACCAAGCAATTATAGTTCCGCAATGACACATTTTAATAGTTAGTTTTCAACCAACACCTTCCAAGTGAACTAGTCTTCGTAACGCGCCTACTGATCTCGCCTTGCAGTTTGCAATTAAAGGCGATGGCAATGGCTACACGATCGTACGAACATCTTTTTTAAGCGAGCCTACTAATACCATCAAACGCGCTGCTTCAACTTTAATTCAATATGTTGAAAGAGGGATTGTTTCCTTCTCGCTTTCGGCCAGCATACCTGTAAAATGCTGCCTACTGTGTCGAGTTTTCCCCTTCCAGTCAGGGATCGACAAACAAAATGTGAACATTCAAATCATAATGGCTCAAATTTGTACTACAAACGCAAAAGTGTAAAAGCAAAATATTATCCAGGCATAAGCAATAAAAATATAAAATCACAAATAAATTTTATATTGTATAATACCATCAGCTATGTTGGTATGATGTTTATTTCGGCAAAATAAAAATTAAATGCTTTCCGTACACTGTTCTGACCTTCAGATAAACTGAACCAACCTCCACGTCTTGCTACCTTACAACTGCTCCACTGTGGTACACGCTACTGGAATGAGCACCTTGAACCGTAAACTGTTAGTATTCTTTCTCGTGCAACGGTCAAGGACTTCGGATATTTCTTGATGCTTGTTTCTTGAGCTATGATTCTTGAAATTTTTCGAAAGTAGTTAAAATCAATACATGCTCATCGTGTGTAAAGAAAAAAAAACGCGTTTGCTTCCATGTTCTACGCATGTATACAACGATACTAACTGTTTCGCGATATACGGATACATTATATTGATTCAGGTGTTTTTTTAAACCCTTGGGAGCTATGATGAGTCACTTGTTGTCTTTCTATAGAATGAATTCGGTCTACATGCTAACATTGGTTAGTTATACCATGTTATGCAAGCATACATTGATGATTATATCTAACAGACTTACCTTCACCATGATGCACGTTAATAATTTGTGAATTCCTGAGCCTGTTTCCAGAGTATTTCTATATCCTCTGATAGTGTGTCCGTAGCGTACTGTAGGCTTACATGTTTATATAAGGACGATTAAAGCACTGTTTTTTGTACGCCAGTTACATATACAATTGCCATTTTAAAAATGCAATACAAAAAATGGTAATTTTTCGTTATTGGGAGTGTATGGCGCATAATAGCATTATTTTGAGATTCATAATAATATCGTGTGATGTAAATGTTGATTTAATGGAGATGAAGATGGATTAATCGAATTGTTTCTTAATTCCATCCTTAATCGAATCTCCAGTGTTTCGGACAAAGTCCGAAACATTTGGAGCTGTATCGTCAACGTTGAGCAATCCGAAGTAAATCCCTAACGCAGCTGCTACAGCGATCAAAATGAAGACGAACAGTAGCGAAATGAAAATGCTCGTAGCACATTGGCAGCAACTGTGGGAAGTGAGAATTATA
>JXXA01018280.1:0-12804 GCA_000956255.1 Anopheles punctulatus
CGGGACTTACGTCGAACCCACGCTTCGTACTCCTGCTGTTTGCGCTCGTTAAGCTTCGTCTTGGCCTTGTTAATAGCGCTCGAGATCAGATCCATGTTCAGTTCCTCGAACTCCGGAGGCGTCGGTTGTTCCTCCTGCATGTATTCCTCCACCAGCTCATCCTGTTCCGAGCGCCAGGCGGATACGTCCAGCCCTGCCAGCTGCTCACAGTTGAGCCGTGCGTTCAGGTACGGGTCCTCACGGATGAAAGCCTTCGGCTGGGCGCGTTGTACGTCCTTCGTTTCGCAGAGCAGCCCCGAGAGCGTGACGCGACGGATGGCTTGGAGCTGGGGCAGCGTTAGGGACGATGGTGGAAGATCGTTTTCGTACCAGAAACGATCGCTGCTGCGCATGTTTGCAAACTGGATCGCCATAAGACAGGTCAGGGTGGGCCCGAAGACAGTACCCAAGGCCGGTGTTTCCATCAGTCCTCCGATCAGCAGGTCAATATCCTCCGGATCCCTGTATGGGTAAACGATTAATGAGTCCCGATCGGCACAATTTCCCCTGTAACGCCGGCTATTGGTACTTACTGGTACATGCTCTCCAGCACTTGCCGCTTGCCCTGGCCCAGCCCGAAGTATTGCATATCGTCGAAGCTGAGCTTCACACCGAACGGCTTTCCAAAACGCTTCTCACACAGATTGATCGCCTTGTGGTACGCGGGAATGCCATGGTCACGGCCCCGCTGGATCGCGAGCGAAATCGGTGTCCATTCATCGTTGAAGCTGGCATGATCCGGGATGAACGTTTGCTGCATAGCTGGCGAGGAAAGCAGAATCTCGGCCGACATCGAGTCGTTGTACATGTCCGGTGGTAGCATCGTGAGGAACGCGGGAATAGCGCCAACCGCCACCTCCGCAAAGATACCGGCACGGTTCGCACTGGAGTAGCCGCTGTAATGGCCGCCGCTTTCGAGGCGCAGATCGGGATTGTTCGTTATCTGGCTACCGAGCAGGATCGGCAGGAACTCGTTGTATGTGATGTGTTGAATCTGTGCCATCACGATGCGGCGCGTTTCGTAGAACAGCGTCGTATCGCTCCACTCGGGGTTCAGCTTGGCAATCTGCTCCGCGATGCGATTGTGTTCCTTCAGCAGCACCGTGTGCAGGGCCCCGATCGCGCCCGGTTCGTTGCAGCGCAAACAGGCACCGGTATCGACTTTGCCGTTCAGGAACGTGCGCAGTGCGTGGATCTCCTTCTCGGTCGTACCGTAGAGTCCCGAGCCGTCCAGAAAGCCCGACGCGGCGTTCATCTGGTCGCGATAGTGAAACTCACAGCTGGACGGATCGTGCGACGGTATCGAACGCTTGTACTCGCGGCAACCTTCACCCATGCGGACGAAGCACTGCACCACGTCATCCTGGTTCACGTTGTCCTGCGTCTGATTGCGACAGCAGCGGTAGCGCGAGTTGGGTGACAAGATCTGCACGAGATCGTACGCCAGCAGTTGACCCCAGGCCGGCAGCATGGCCGTGACGTGTGGATGGCTGATCTTCTCGTCGACCGACGACTGCAGCTGGCTGACGACGAAGTCGGGCGCCGGTAGGGCGTGTGAACCGACCGATGTTCGTGGCTTCAGCTTACCATCGGCATAGTCCGGCTGCAGCAGCCGAATGAATGGATCGCCACGGGCACCCCAGAAGCGGTGGTTGAAGTTATTACATTCGCCTGACGCCGAACGGAATTTACTCGGTGGGCAGGGTTGTGGCTGGTGCACCTGGCAGTTGGCGGGACCGTTGGGTTTCTCCAGCAGCAGTGCGGCACGGGCCCGTTCCTTCAGATCGGCTCCCGTGCCGGAATGTGCCAGCACTAGCAGCAATAGACCACATGCCGCCAGATGCCATAGTCGGTACCTAGGGAGAAAGACCAAGAGGAAGACTTTCGTTTAGCCACGGTCAATGACGCTATCGGTGTCGATTTCATCCGCGCCGAGCGTGTTCTAAATCCGGTTCCAAACTACAGGTGGTGTTTCGAGAAATTTCGTTCGTTTGGTAGAAAATTTAAAGGCTCGTTACTAGCGATGAGCACGCTGCCAACTGTACCCCGTCGGCAGATGTTGATTTGAATATTTAATTGATTGAGACGAACGCCATTCGCGCGTGCCCTCAGTTTCCTCCTTCACGGCAACACGTGGCGCTTTGGAGATGTCACGAAAGGAATGCTACCTATCGTCACACCCGTCTGGCGCTCGGGGCTAGTGTATGATAATGCCTGAGAATCCGGTTTGCCTGATACCAACATCGTCAGCCATATAGTACGAGTGAAACATTCTTTTGAGCTGAATTCATTCGATTTCATAAAAAAAATATTAAAATAAATAAATAGCAATCAAGTTGGCGCCATGATCGACAAGAAGAATGTGCTTACTATTTGGGATTAGATTAGCTTGCGTTCGAGTTGAACGCAATTTCGCTTCGCCCGTTAACTTGTTTGCATATTTGTGCATACATCTCCGTTCGGGTTAAGAAGTCGTGTCGTAGCAGTAATTTGTTGCAGTTCCCTGATCAAGGGGAAGAAACACAAATTTATTGCGGCCATATATGAATTTATTCATTTTCCCTGCTTTCGAATAAGTAATTCGTTGCACAAAGCCTTTATTTGAACACACCACCACCGCACACCAGTTTTGGGGCGTTCGATATCCCGCCATGAACTTCACAGGGACCATAAACTAGCGTTTCCTTTTCGGCCGGCGGGGGGCGCTTTGTTTTCGAACACCGGAGACTGAGTGTCCATTTCTCAAAAGGAAAGCGAAAAACATGTGGAATTGTATGTCCAAGTCCGCCTTCTGAGTGCCATGTTTTCCAAGCACTCTGGAGGAGGCTTGACAAATCTGTTGTTACAGACCTCCACATGGGCATACAGTTATTTGCTTAATAAATTTAACGACATCCTCAAAAAACCAGTTGTTTCCACGTCAGGTAGACGTGGGCCGTGACCGAACAGAAGGCGACACGTCTGGATTGGTTTCCAGATGCTACAGGAGCTCGTGTTTGCGTTGATTTGGTTATTGTCCGGACATTGCGTTGTGGTATCCATGTCCGTAGGCCGCTTGGCAGACGCTTGGCATGGTTAAAGTAAATAACACTTGTACCGGTGATTGGGTGAGTAATTTGTCGTTCGTCCAAATATGCGATTGAGAAAGAAAGCTGTACGGTGTTTGTTGAAATCCACGTTTCGCATTTGCAGCTTCCCTTTAGGAGCTGATCATTGATTGACACGAAATTTAGCATGTCACTGATGGATCGACCGGCTTTAATAGCACTCTATCGATAATTGATGATCAAATGCAAAGGTTATCTAACATCTCAATTCATATCGTCTTATCGAATACCACTGAAGTGAGGTTCCTCGGGGTCTAACCCATACTGACAATATCTAATCTATCCAATATGGTCTTAACCGATTCGCTGCATCGGGACTAGCCAAATGCAGTTGAGAAAAGCAGGCGAAGATTAAACCCACTCCGTCTTCTCGTAGCCGTTGCGATCACGCGATCGTAGAGATAAATCACTTATGCGCCAATAATCAACGTCGGCTGTTCCTTAGCTAAACGGACAAGCGACCTTTTCCGCAGTTGGCATTGGGATTGGTATAAAATCGGATTGGGAAAGAGAAGACGCTTGATTCGATTATTTGCATTCATATTGGCGAAGGATTGTGCATGATATGAAATCCTCTATTTCCGATTACGGAATCAATGGACAAAGCGCCAATCGAGCTTAATGTCCCCGGGAACGACAACGTGCCGTTACGCAAAAGCTAGGTTTGGCGCATTCCTCTTTGAAGAATGTTAACGGAATGTGAGTTTGGGATTGTTTTCAGATCAGTTTTAGTTAGATAAAATAAAGGTATAAATCAAAGTGAATACATATATATCACGAACTCGATAAAAAAATGATAAAAACCGCTAAAGAAAAAAGTGTGCAAATCAATGTATGCCTTTTTTTGTCAGTTACTGTTTACGCTCTATTGACAGCTCCTATCAAAGGATGCTGTGCATATAGCGTGTTTTGAAATTTCATCGCTTTTCGGGCAATCTTTTAGTTTTCCAACGATAATTGTGGTAAAAAATAGTTTAAAGTGAAGTGAATAAAGTGTTAATTGTACGCAGCACAACATCACGTAAAGAAACTCATGTAAGTCTTATCTCAAACACAGTATATGATCCAATCCGCATCCGTATCGTCTGGTTCCGATCATCTAACCGTCTGGAGCGACTGACATCCGTCTTACGCCATCACCTGTACTACAATCGGCCACTAGGGTGGGACACGCTTTAAAATTAGGCTATGTTTTGGTTTCACTTTCGTCCAGGAAAGTTGGGTGTAGCTCAACACCGCGACGTATCACACGAGCAGCCGATCGTCCGTAACACTAGGGTTTGGGTTACTCGAGCGGAAAGGGGCACAGTTTCTTCAGCTATTATTTATTTTCGCATCCCCACCGTCACAGAGCGTGGCGAAAGGAGGAACACACCCGCCCCTAGGTCCCTTAATCCATTCGCGCAACGGCCCAAATTAACACACTTATTTATTGCTGTTACTGTTTGTCTGTTCCTAGGAGGCGATCGTCATACCGGAACTTTGGCTCGCCATCGTTGGGTCTTCTCCAACGAGGAGGGTTAAGTAACGTGCACTCTCTGGGCGTGTGACGACCGTAATGGCGTAACAATGGCGAGCAGGACCACTTTCTCCGGATTATCGTTTTGTGCGACGTTTCGTGGTGGTTGTCCTCGTGAGGTGTTTTGAAGAGCATACGTGACCTTCACTCGGATGATGAATTACATCAACCGATGCATTATAAAACCCCTTTCCGTGGAACCCATGTTTTGTGTGTGGGATTTTTTGTTATATTTTATTCCAGTAATTTCTTAAATTATTCGTGCCAGTGAATCTCTATTTACCTGACACTCTACGATCAGTATTTATGTGACCAGATTGTCGAACACGAAAATATAAATTGATGAAAACAAACAAATGGAAAACAAAATTCAATCAAAGTCCGTTTTAATTTATTCATTTAACTACAAAATCAACAAATAAAACTTTACACATCAACCCGGTATTCCGGTGCGCTACACTAAAAACAAACCATCAATTCGTTTCGTTGCAATTCGACACACTGAGAACGAAAGCGTAAATGTAAGCAAATAAACGACTTCCCGCGCGAAATTGAACGGTCACGCGAGATTGAATTGAACACGCGTGGATTGAGCGGTTGGACGTTGTTGAACTGAGCTGTTGTGTTGGACGACCATAAAAAGACCAGCCTTTTAAGAGCGTGCGTCATCTTTAAATGCCTTCTCGATGGCGTATCGTATGGCTTATCGGTTCCTCAGGTCGGACAGTTCCGCAGATACTCCGAGTCGAAGTATATGACCGTGATCGTTATGTCGTCCCGGAACAGTCGTACGATATCCTGCGGCAGAGACAGCATGTGTGACAGTTTCGAGTGCTCCACACCGTACTCAGTGCCGCCGAGCGCATTCCTGATCAGATGGGTCGCGGCATTCCGATCGAGTGGCTTTTTCTGTAGACCCGCTTTGCGGGTGCTTAGCATTTGACTGATTTCACCGAGCGTAATGTCTTGCTTCGGGAGTTTTAGCGGCTGAAGGAACGCTTTCCCGTACATGTGCTCACCGACGAGATGAACCGTCTGCATGGCACTCATCGTGTCCCACAAGCCATCGCTGGCGATGATGAGAAATTTGTCCCTTGGCGTTAGTATGTGATGCGTAATTTCGGGACAAGCGCTGAGGTATGGTGGTGTTAGGTAGTACGGTGCAATCACCTGTTCGCCGAACTGTGGCACAACGAGCTGCTCGAGCTGCTCACGTGACCATTTGTAACGAAAATCGCCCATCGCACGCAGTGGCGCGAGCTGGCCGAGCAAGCGTTCCCCGCGTATGACCGTATCGCGCTCCGTTGCCGGATGTTCACTGAGCAAACGGCGCACTTCGCCCACGTTGTCCGAGTTGTGTTCGTTGGTGAGTTTTTTAGCGACCCACTGACCGGTGTCGGTGACGGTACCGAGCACAGCAGAACAGTCGCCCACGGACGCCACGTGCAGATGGGGCCCGTCTATATGGGCCACCAGTGCAACGGCACCACTCATGGCGACCGACATCGTCCGCAGGCTGGGCATTTCGACAGCTTCCCGCGAAAGATCCTGATCGAGCCGGACGAACGCGTTTTCCAACGTCTGATGCATCTGGAACCCGGCCAACGTCGTGTTCGTGAGCTCATTCGCAAACTGATTGAAGCTTTTCTCGTACAGCTCCTTGATTTCGGTCACAAACTCTAGCTTGTCGTTGTGGCAGTTGAGGAACGAGAAACTCTGCGCCCCGCCGAGCATGTGCTGGCGCAGATCGTCCGGTGGGACCAGCGAAGCGGCTATGTAGCGCATTAATCGCTTACTAATGACCTGCGAACAGGCCGGTCCACCGTGACCATCGAAGATCCCAACCAGCAGACCGGACGTGTGCACACAGCTCGCCTCGCTACGCGAATCTTCGATCGGTGAGTTCGAGGCAAGCTGGTTTGAGTCGTAGCTCTTCACCGAACCGCCGAAAAATTCCTGCGAGTGTTCGTTCGCACGCAGAATACAGTTTACCTATCGGATTAAGAGGAGAAGAACGTGCCAAAAGAAATGATGATTCCATTCCAAGCTACACCACCCCGTCGGTGGAACCTGTTTCGCGCGTATACGTACGTCATAGGGCGATAGTTTTGGTGGACCCGTCGGGGGATGGTGGAGTGCGGTGTTACGGTGATAGCTTCGGCTAAACGTTGCCGCCAGCGAGTGGATCCGGATGGCGAGAATTTTTGGCGACCAGTTCGACATCTTCGCAGCAGGTTGTGCGGAAACCGCACTTGGTTGGTTTCGATGTCAAATACACTGCCTTTTGGTTTACATTTGTGGTTCACGAACAACACTTTCGGTCACGTTATGCTTATCGCAATGTTTAGATTGTACGAACGAGGGGTAAAAATAGTTATTACAATTGAATATCGTCAATTTTCCTTCGGGTGTCTGTGTTTTGGTCTTCACATTCGTTCGCGGCGAGCAATAGCTGTCAGAAGCACTGACAGCGGGACTGACAGTTCGTGTTCACAGTGGTCGATCGTGGTTTAGTGCATCGGTCATGAGGAATTTTTGAAAATATTCACCAATTTTTGTTCGTGTTATCCAACCACCCAGCATCCGAGAATGTTTTAACACAACATAAAAAATAAACAGTTTGTAGCAGCGAATGGAATGTGATTAACTATACAGTTTTTGATTATCTACAATTTACAACTTTATTTTATGTAATGTGAATTTTTAAAAATGTTTGTTTGCTTACAAACAGTTTTCACATCCAATAAAGCAGATTAATTGTCATTACAATAATTGGAAAGTAATTACAACTTAACAAAATAGTTCAGGCACATTAATTCATGTAACCAAGATGGATAGCACCATCCATCGACCGTCTTAACATTCCAATGAATGTTTTAACTCATCCCGGATATCCTGGTCGCCCGGCATTACACAGGACCCGGATATTCTGCTCCACATTGGTTCGGTGTTTTCTAGCACCGACTAATTTTGTTTGACATTTTGCTGAAAAAAAAACCCACTTGAAATTCCACTCCGAGCGCTACTTCAGGTTCAATCTAAACCACCCAAACACTATCGGGAGACCATTCAGGTGACCTGCAACTTCTGCAGCAAAACTCGCTTGTCATGCCGGCGTTTTGCGTACAGCTGAGCAGGATGTTCTGAGCAGGATGTTCTGAGCCAGTACTGACCGACTGGGTCTCCCTGAGGGCGGTTGGTATGAATGAATGAATCATCACAGTTGTGTGCATCATTAGCGTGAAGTAATCTTTCCTAACATTTACAAGTTTGATCATTACGGAACGTATTTCAGAATGCCAGACGAGTCAGAATTTGATTGGCGTGATAATTGAATTACGTACGAAAAGGAGAGTACACGAGTACCACTACAAGTGGGTTCTTCTCACTGGGGTTTGTGTTTGCAATCAGAACATCCCCGCGGGCGTTGCGAATGACATGTAGAATCGTTTGCATTGATCTCAGACAAACACAATCTTCGCTGACCTTCGTGTGGATTTTCAAGAGTGACGTGATCGTGTGGTCATCTGACTTGATCGATGATACGTCTGTAACTTCCTTTTTTGGGGAATCGTTGCTCATATCAATCAACATTGTTGCCCAGGATGAACAAACAGACGGAAAGCAACCTGACCTTTATCGTCCATGATGGTTCGTTAGATAAATGTATTCGCTGCACAGGACAGGAGCAGATGTGTGACCTGCAGCGGACCTGGCGGACTTGGCGTAATAAATCCTCCGCACACGTCCGCGCTGGGTGCCGATTAAGTTACGGCAAGAATGAGGTGCCTTCGGCACCAAACACTACCTGTTGGGTAAAAAGTGAAAGTAAATTGGTGGCATTTGTACGCGTGTGCGCTGCAGCACCTTCCTATATTATTGAACTGATTCGAGTGTGAATAAGAATATAAATCAAATCCAACGTCAACGTGGACATTGAGTGATCGGCGCAGGCTAGATCGAGCGACAGAAGGACTACAATTATCGACAGCACGGTGGCGTCACGGTGGACGGATAAATAGAGTCGTCTGCTGACGTGCCAAAAAGGGACACTGATGAGCAGCGCCGAGCGGTGGATCGCCTGTCGCATGTTCGTGTCAAGCCGCACACACAACTGCCAATTTATGACTCTAACAGTGGATCGTAAATCGTTGGACACCCGTGCTCAACTAGACCCTGACCGGCTTCTGTACTTTCGCCGTCACCACACGGGGACATACCGTCGTGGAATGCTAATTTAAATTCTGCTTGCTGCCGATCGCAGTTGCTCGCACGACTCGAGCGTTTCGTTCTAGGGTCCGTGTTGTTTGCCTGATGTTTGTTTGATTAAATCATCATCTTGGTTGGTTAATTATGAATGATTTTTTAAGGTTGATTGTGTATCTTCGTGCGATCGACTACATTGTGTGTGTTTGTGAGCGATGTGATGATGGCAGAATGATTTACCGACGTGCTCCGTGGCACGTGGTGTGTGAGCAAAACAAAAGACTTCTCAATCGCAAGGAATGCATTATTCAGGCGACGAACCCAGCGCACACGGGAGAAGATCCGATGCGATGATAGCATATCTTGTCGGGCAAAACCAAAGTCGAGTGTGATGCAGTTGTGTAGATCATTTTGACAATTGCGCGTACGCGAGTCCCGGAATTGGACGCCAATCTGCAAACGAACAATGTACCCATGGGCGGTGATGGTACTAGGTTTTCAAGCGATGTTGTTTATCTTACAGTCGTGTTTATTTGCACACCACTTGCCATCGGAGCCACGCTGGAAGTGTTTCAGTAAACACTCACGCCGTCTCTCACGATTTGGACGACGTTTTGGTTCTCAGCGTCAGGCGTTCTAGTATTCCGAAAGTTCATTGCCACATTCCACATTCCGGGTTGAGCTGAAGGAGTTGCTTCAACGTCGAGTTTCGATGCGGATGGGAAATCCCCTAGTGCGATGCGATCATCGCCAAACGCAGCGTTTAATTGACGACGAGTTTTTATTTGGAGGCAAGTAAAATTCAATTACTCACCGGCGCTCGCGTGTTATGCTGCTGGCGTGTGCAAAGCGCACGACCTTAATCGATCCTGGCTTGAGGTTGTTAACGAATACGCTGGGTGAGTAACCAGATAGCCAGCCATTACCTCATCTGATTGGCCTTAATTTGTTTTCGATTGTGTGACAATAATTAAAAACGAGAAGAGTTGGTGCGTCGAAAATCGATTCCGGTGTGAATAAAGAACCAATTCATCTGAAAAGAAGCGCTGCTGCTCTTACGGAATAAAGAGCCGCCTAAAGTGCAGGCTCGTATGCGGCCTAGTAATAAAACGATCATTTCATTAACGTTCAATGGGCTGCCCTCGTGGCGCGTTTACAAATGAGCTTTGCTTTGGATCAACATTCCGCATGATGCCAGATGACCCTCACGCCAGGTTATAGGACCGGATCGATGGGGGGTTTTGTTTGTTTGTAGTTCTTGTCGCTTACCCGGTGCCCGGGGATGCCAGTCGGTGCCAAAGTTGCAGGTTTATGTGAAGCTGAAGGGTTGCCTACAGTGCGCTTAGAGAAGGGTCCTAATCTGCTCTTACCTCTCGATGAGGTAACAGAAAAAGGGGCTTGTAACTACCACCGTGGTTTGTTTATTAAGTGTTCTGCTTGCCTTTGCATATTGAACGAGCCAGCGGTCGCAGCTGATTCCCATCGCTGAAACACCCGAGACGCGAATAGGCAGCACGATGGAGGCAGGGATCGTCGCTCAAGCATCGTTTGCGCCCATCGTCGTCAGCTTTATCGAAAGCGAAATCGTCCCTTTTTGCAATGCGCGCGTGACGCGCGTTTTCTGGTGCAGTAGGTCGGATGTGCAGTAATGACGGCGTTTGATTGCTTTACCAGCACGCCAATTGACGCATTCATCGGTACGCTCTGCACGTACTTATTTTTGGCGTAGGTTGCCGCGGTCGGCTGGCGTAAGTGCGAGCGGACAGCAACGAATGCGTCCACCATTCGTTTGCCATAATCGCACGAACAATGGCGTTTCCGTCTGGACGCTTCTCGGTGACGGTGGGGTTTTGTGATTTATTGCGAGATTTATTGTGAATTAAATTTCTTAACTTTTGCAGTACATGACCACGGTACGGACCATGGTGCAATACTTAGCTGCTAGATTGCATACATGCAGGGTGTTTCAAGTTTGACGTTTATAGTGCACTGAAATAAGCGTAGTTTCGAATTCCGGGTCGAAGGTTCACTCGGGTCGTAACCCCTACAGGCTGACGAGGTGCAATGACACCATTAGACACATCTGAACCCATCTCGGGATTGAAAACAAAAAATACTAAAAGCACACCCGCATTTTGTAAATATTTATCATTGTTCGATACTATCGATCCCCAACTTCCTACCGATTTTAATCGCTTTCCACGCAATTAACTAGCTCGTAACTGGGCGTCGTTCGTTCGTGCCGGCTTCATTACAAAACACCTTACACGCTAAGATGATTTTAAAGCTCTCCGCCCCACGGCGAGCATCGCGCCAGCGCGGCAAACGCTGATCATAAACACTTTTCGGTTGAAGGAAAACGCGCACGTTCGCGCCGTTCGCACCATGTCACGGTTCAATGGCTTTCCTTTGGCGGAGCCGTTTTGCGAAGATCTCCAGGAAATCATGGAAATCATGGATGGTGGCGGGTGAACGCGCATCGTTCGGTTTGTATGAATATTTTAACACACCCGGCTGGCGGTGCATGCGTTTTGGCCTAGCTTCCGCATGCACCGGTGAGCGTTTCGCGTGTAAGAAGATTGGTGCCCATTATTTGCCTTGGTGGCAGCGAAAAGTTCCCAGGCCTCTAGCACGGCTCGGTAGAGGCGGTGGCGGTCGGATAGTGGAGAAGGGATCTCAAGCTTGATACCGTGGGAACGATGTACCAACATCACGATTCAATTCGGGACGATGCGGTGTTAGTTTGACGATTCCGCAAGATTCCGATCGAACCGCCGGTTCACAGAATCGATCGGAATTTTGCGAAATACTAGAAGCGGCAATCGATACAATGTTGTTCCGCTGGAGTGCAGAAGATGAAAGCGAAAGTACCTTACGCTCGGTAGCTCGGTGGATGATGCAATGGAAAGCTCAACAAATCGCACGATTGAAACAGTTTTTTTAGCGTTGTGATTTACTTTAGTATTCACACGAACTACCACATTGCATAAATTTAGGCGTTAAAATACTTCTAGTGGTGGTGATTGTTTTATTATTCAATTTTATCACTTTTATTGCAACATTGCATTAAATGAAATGCAGCCATTTAGCGAATTGTGACAAGCGTGCCGGGCCACCCGCGTGCAACGACGAAAGCGTGTCAGACAAAAAAAAAATGTGCAAAAATGTCACAACTTCATCGCAGATTAGCAAGCCTTTCGTCACAAACCATTTTCAGAACTTCTGCACACCGTTGTCGCACGGTGGTGGCGCCGGGCCGTTTCACCCACACCACAGACGCATGGGTGTCAGGGCTAAACGTTCCGTGGCCGGTTAATGTGAGCTGGCAAATGGTGAAATCTGGCCAAAGCTTTGAGTTATGGTGCGTGTCTCGTTAGGTAGAAAAAAGTTATAATCGAAACATACGCCTGATATGATATTTTGAAACGGTCGACCTTCATTTTTAGTTTTGGAGCTGTTTTGGGTTTTCCAATATTCTTCAAATTTTTAAAAGGAAAATTCTGTTATCCGTTGGATACGGATTAACGAAACATTGGTCCTTCGTACCGGATTTGTCAACCGGATACGGCTTTAGAAGGTGGAGGAACAAGGAACCATGTTCATTGTGTGCAAGAGAAGAGAAGGTGTAAGTCTTCTGGATTCCAGGCATTGAGTCTCGCTTGGGAGAAAGTTTTGCACTGCCGTGGCGATCTTCCGCCAGTTTCAGTGCCCTCTCAGAAACGTAACAACGGCAAGAAATGTAACCACCCTCAACAGTAAAAGTGACGTGAGGCAAAAACTTGGCCCAACGAAACTGAATGGCCCAACGTCAGAAGTAGAGCAACGATAGACCATCCCGATCGAGTCTGGTGCCCGGTTGGGAAACTTTCATTTTCAATAAACCCTTATTGCCCGTGCCTTCGGTGGTGCCTTGCCAGTTCCTGGTCGGTATTG
>JXXA01018293.1:0-18514 GCA_000956255.1 Anopheles punctulatus
ATCTCTATACATCTTGATTTCTAGCCTGACAGCTAATGTTTGTTACGGTTTTGGAACGAGTGCTGAAAGGTTATGTTTCCCAGGGTGGTGTTATGTGATTGCATACTGAACCGCAAGACTTCGGTATAATTTCTGCATTCGATTGCATTGCTGAACGATCAAATAAAAAACATGTTCCGCAAAAGTGCACTATCGCTGATGACCTTTACCAAAGCATGTAAGCTGAACCGGTGACGTGCGGTAATGAATTTTATTCGAATTGATTCAACGTTTACAGCGCTCACGGGCAGCTCGATACACGGCCGTAGTCTCTACTCCGCATCAGCGCTCGGCTTAGAGGGATACGAAGCATACCGGGAGAAAACTCGCACCCAGCATCTACACAATGTGGACAACTTTAAACGCAAAATGCGTGACTTTGTGTCCAGCTCGACCACGAATATGATCTTCACGGAGGATCTGAAAAACATTATTCACCTGATCGATAACACGCCGGAGGACAAGCAGCTTCTGAAGGACACAATCATGCGGTACAACCAGCAGGGTAAAGAGTTACGCTTCGGTAACTATGTGTTCGGTCCGGTCATTATGCGCGCTTGTCACCATCTCGGCGATGCCGATCTGGCGCTCGATCTATTCAAAGAAGCCGGAGAGGACGGGTTTTTCGATCAACTGACCAGCTACCAGCTACTGGGCGACATGCTGTACGAGAAGGGCCGATATCAGGAGGTTCGCGAACTGTTTGATTCGATCAAGAGTCGCCAGATCCAGGGTGGGCGGTTTCCTAAACACTGCATTACGCTCACATTCGCCGCCTGCTACAAGGAAAATACGCCCGAATCGTTCCAGTACGCGATGGACCTGTGGAAGGAGTTGAACTCCGTCGGTCATATACCGATGCGAAAGGCGACCGCGTTTGCGGCTGCATTAGCGCTGAACCACGGCAAGCCGGAGATTGCCATCGAGATACTTGGCACGGTGCTGAAGGGTAACTACGTCACCGTGCGGCAGCTGAAAACGTTGGCCCTGTGTGCACTGAACCGACTGGAAGATGTAGTGCCCCTCTTCCGGTCCGTGCTCGAAGTGAAGGGTCCATTCGAGAAGCAGCAGACGTTTTGTCGGGAGGTAATCCAACGGGTGCAAGTTTCGGTCAAGCAGACGAAGGAAACAAACGCCTCCACTATGCTACAGGACCTGGAACGGATGATCGAGTTTCTAGAAACGAATGGACAAATCGTGAACGAAACGCTTGACAGCATTCTCTGCTCAGAGATAGTATCGACGGCACAGCGGTCCGAAGGCAAGAGCAACCTAGCGGACAGCTATAACACACGAGGTGGACGGTACCAGCAACAAAACCAGCAACGAAACTTTCGGCCGGTTAAAAAATACCAGCAACAGCGACCGGGTCTTTCGGAGATGAATTAGGTGGACACAGTAGCGTGTAATAAAGTGTGTGCCGTATGTAGTTCCAGGAATGGGACGAATTAGTCAAATTTTCTATTGTTTCATCTTAACAGCCTTATCACCTCGTTTTCGATTGCATTTGTTGCACGTGTTTCGTGAACCAGTCCGGTAGAAAGGCATCCGGATGCGAATGCTCAAGCTCTCGATATCGCAGCCGCTTATGAGCCCGCGAGTCGTACTCAAACTGCCAAACCCTCCCACTATCATCTACTTCACCCATTACCCGCTTCACCTCGGATAGGAACTCTGCACAAAAGTTCATACAAACAGCCGGCGACCAGTACGGTCGCGAGTCTCGCTGAATGTCGTTGATTTTCATTTCCGTAATTTCACGAACGATTCCTGTATCGTCCCGCAGCCCCACCACCAAACGCTGCACATTCACGAGAAAGCTTTGGCACCACCATTTATTCGTCTTGAAGCGATAAAAATTATCCACCTGCCGTTGGGTCGTTTCCTTCCGCTTTACCTTCACCTCGACAAACTCACAGCGGCGCAAATCATCCACCCGGAGCTGGTCGCGATCGAGCTCGCGATCTGCCACGATACCGTCCATTTCCGCTCCGTAAAGGATACGGTTACCGGCGAGCGTTGCATCAAACAGTGAGCAAAACTCTTCCGCCAACACAACCGGTGCCGATGTGTCTGGCGGTACGTTTGCCGGTTCCGGTGTGAGAATATGTTGCTCGAACTTAAACCCATAGTAGCAGAAGCGTTTTTGCTGATCCGTTTCGTTCCGCTGTGCATACAGCCGTTCCTGGGTGGCCTTTTCGCACAGATAGATGGTGCCGCGGAAACGAATCGCTTGTATGATCCAGCCCGTTTTCCAGTCGTACGGTGTGCAGGCGACCGCCCGGAGCAGGCCGCGAAAACAAACGAAATCATGCTTCAATCGCAGTTTGCCTTGCTCATTTAGAATCCACAGGTCTCGTGGGTTCGATTGGCTGATGAACGTGAGTAGCATGTCGATTCGTTCGTCCTTCGCACTCGCAGGTTTTGGATGGTGCGTTTCGAAGCCTTCGTTCAGGTCCATCCGCAATTCCTGGTCGCCAGGTGGAAGCGTGAGGTATTTAAGTTGTGCCGCGGACGCCTCATACTGTCGGTCGCGGTCGACGCTGAAAAACCCCACTAGATTGGGTTTCGTAAACGAGGGAAATGCTTTCGACTGGCGAGATGGAAGTCGCGGATCGGGATCGATTCCAGTGACCGTGTACATTACTCGTTCAAGCGCGTGATAAATCAATATCAGTTGACAAAACACTGTTTGCTCGAGTTGTGTTTTGTTATTGTATGGTTTGTGGCGGTTCCTGTGGCGGAATGAACAAAACGTCACGAGAATATTCCTCACGATGAGCAGGCTGCAAAGTTTCTCACTCAATCGACTCACTCGCAGGTCGGTCGGACGGTCGGTTGTTCGTTCACGTCTAGATCACATGATAAAATTGTTCGTAATTTAATAAAAAAAAATTACATTAGACTTATAATAGTAACATCGCGTAGCGATAACTTTCTGTTAAATTTTAACTTGTTTAAAATATCATCGTTTTGTGGCAAAGAAAGCCGTACAAAGATTTCAAGCTCAACATACCCTAGAGATACACACCACTCACCGAATATAAAGCCATAAAATAGCATCCAAAATACCTTTAAACGATGTTGTCTTTATTCCTGCATTTGTTTTTTTGTTCTATTCATGAAGATATATTACAGATTTTAACTAAATTCATTACCGGCTTCCTAGTTGTCTTGGAAAACCGCTTCCATTACACCTTCGCTCTTAGCTCCCTCTTTCCCGCTAGCGCGCGTCTCTCCCTTTTCACCCAAAATCGATCCATCCCACTCTCCCAACGCGGATTAGCCGGACCGGAGGACCTGCCCATCTCGCTAGATCCAGCACCAAAATCCGTATTAAAAGTCTCCCCTACAAAAAGAGGTTAGAGGAACTAAGAGCAAAAGAGGTTGACAAGAGCTGAAGAGAAGTGAGAGAGAAAAAACAAAAACGATAACCTCGCGCTGCAAGTGTGAAAAACATGGAACAAACGAGAACAAAAAAAAAGGTAAAACAAATCTTCATTAAAACAGAAAACTTATATAGATTTAAATAACGGAAACATCTAATTTACTAGAACACATTAAAGCGTGCCGGTTTTGTTGCTGGTGTTGCTTAGAAACGGGGAGGAGGGCTTGTACCACAAAAGAGGGATAAATAAAATAACCGCACTAGATTGCCTATTGCCAGCGCAAATGTACGCGTGTTTTGAATTTGCCGTGGGCCCAGTACGCGGACACGGCCGCGGAGTGTAAAGAACGCCGGCTGCTGCATCCTTCGAATCGTTCGACCGGGGATAATATGTATAGCAGAACCGATACCATGGGGAAGCGGGTGAGCAAGGAGTTAAAAGTATCTTAACATACACACGCACACATCCCCGCCCGCACTATGATTGTATGCCCATCCTCATTCCACACACCCTCCTACTTTACAGCTTCCATCGCTAGTCTAATGCGATCACTGTGGCTGGTGCTGCTGTTGTTGTTGTCCTGCTGCTGCTGCTGCTACCACTGCCAAGATCGTTGGTTGTTGTTTCACTATCAGCCTTACCGCCTCCATCACCACTGCGTTCCAGCGATGTCGTAGACGGTTCGTTCAGCATATCCGTGACATTTCCGGTTTCTTCACCACCACCGCCAGTAGTCGCATTCGTTGCCTCGTCTTCGTTAGCCGGATTGCCGCCGCCGCTGCCGCCATCGGCCACCACCACCACCGACGGACGGCGCTTTTTGCGCTGGTGATCGTAGTTCACAAGCCGCTGACCGACCAGATACTTGTCATTTTTGATCGCCACGTAGAGCTTCATGAACTGGCGCACCTGCAGCACCAGTATGCCGATGACGAATGTGATCAGCAGGAAGAAGGGATAGATCTGGCGCGCAATCAGTGAGCGCGTGATCGGGTTCGTGAAAAACACCGGCAGTATCGAGTGTGCAATCACGTACGGGACGGCCAGCGCTAGCCCGAAGCAGGTGATGACCGGTACGCCCAGTTCGCGCACGATAAAGTGTAGGTTCATGTCGCGCAACCCGTCCCGGTACGCTTGCTCGATCGCACGCTTCAACGCCCAGTCCGGGCCAATCAGTGTGAGCGCACAGGCGATCTTCGTGTAGAGCACACCGAGCGCCCAATCCTGCCACAGGATCAGGACGGGCGTTCGGTCGGGTGGTACGCACAACGGGATCACCACCACCAGCTCCAGCAGCAAACCAAACATGAGCGGAATCACACCGAGCATGTGGACGAACACGATCATCGCCATAGCGTACGAGGTCGCGATCGACATCCAGTGCCGGATGCGTGCAATCACGGCCGCGCGGCCTTGCGGGACCAGATTCACCGCGACGGCAATGCCGCGCGATATCAACCAGCACAGATACATCCCGATTGCGGCCGTGTACAGTTCGTGTGGACGGGCTGGCGTGGTTTCCGGTCCACCGACGGCGTTTGGTGCTGCTGCTGTTGTTGGCGGTGGTGGTGGTGGCGGTGCAATGCTGGACGAACCCATCGAACCGAGGGCCATCCCGTACCGACCGATCCACACAGGGATGGTCAGAATGGCCAGTGAACCGATCGCGAGACTGATGCACATCAGCACCAGCAGTCCGATCAGACGTATGGCGAAGAACTTTGGACGCTCGTACGGCTGGAATCCGACCGGTACGTCGCGCTGCATTATGGCTTGGTGGGCCGCTGCTAAGCCAGCGCCAGCGTCCGGTTCCTGTCTTGGCGGCGGTAGTGGTGGTGGTGCCGCTGCTGCTGCTTCTCCCGGGGCTGCCGCTGCCCCCGGATCGTCCTCGTTCGGTTGGGGATCGGCACCGAGTAGGTAGCTCTTGATGCCAAGCAAACGGGCCACCACGTTGCACCAGATGCGCACGAGCCCCTTCAGCCAGATGCGGGTGTGCGACTGCTCGAAGAAGCTCGGCAGCACGAACTGTAATCAGATAATATCGTACATTATAGTTCAAAAGTATCAACAACAAGTCACCGCTTTTCGGGAGGTAAGCGTCAGTTTCCTCGCACACATTCCACCCGGACGGCTTACCTGTAGCAATAGCAGCTGCAAACTAAGCTCGTTCACCTCCGAGTCACCCGACAGTGTGTAGGGCAGGAATGTAGGCCAGAAGCTTTTCAGGATCTGTATCGGTGCCCAAAGCATCAGCAGCACGGCCGAACCGAAGATCGTTGCGGACGAAATCAACCTCCGCGCGTGGCGTAGTATCGAAAGATGAATCATTTCCTACGAAAAAGAAAGAAACAAACAAACAAACAAAACCAACACGTACAACACAATCGGTTCCATAAAGTATGCCCGTTTTTGCGATCGAGCCAAACTGGCCAGCCTACCTGGATCGGGCTAAAGTCCGGATCGTTGAGGTTGCGCAAGAACCACAGCACACCCGGCCGCAGCACCTCGCGCAGCAGCACGATAAACGACGCGAAGTAGTACACGTACACCATGCCAAACATCCAGTGGATGAAAAGCGACGTACCGGGGGCCAGCTTGAAGCTCGCCTTACGATCCTTGAGCGTGGCGTCAAACATCGGCAGGGAGCAGATGTCCAACCACCAGCCACACACGAGCGGCAACACACCGATCTCCACCACCGAGAGCAGTGAAACCTTCACGACGATGTAGCACAGACCAAGGATGCGCCGTTGGCGACGCCACCGCAAGAAGCGCGCGATTGCGTGCAGCTTCACCAGCGTAATGCCGATCACGCAGTATCCGAGCATGGTGGTGAGCAGCCCGTGGAAGTACGTCAGCTGCTTGCCGGGCGCGTTGATGCCGAGGAACGTGATGAGAAAGTTGCCGATCGAGTAGGGACAGAAGGCGAAGATGAAGATGAAGGCGGTGTTGAGCGACACGACCCAGAACACGTGCTCGAGAAACACCATCGAACCGTCCAGTCCGAGCAGCCGCTCCCAGGTGAGCTCCTCGGCCGCCCGCTCCCATTCCATCGGGTTCCAGTTCGCTTCGTCGGCGGCCGCTTCCGCTTCCGGTTCGTTGATGGCGGCTTCGGGCGGTTCGTCCGCTAGTAGGGGTGCGGCCGGTGGTGGCGGTTCCGCCGGATCGATTGGCACATTGTCGGCGGGCGGTTCACCAAAGTTACCGGCCGGTCGGTGCAGCGCGGGACGTCGCGGGGCTGCTTCCGGCACTTCTGCCGCTGGCGGCATGACGTTTTCCCCGGCAGCGGCAGCGGCAGCGGCAGCAGCGCAGCAGCAGCAGCTGGCTGCGGTTGCCCGTGCAGAACCGGCTCGTTCGCAGCGTTGCGATTGTTGAGCAGGTTGTTATCGAGAAAGTTGTTGTTGTTATTGTTGTTGTGCTCTTCCTCGTTGTTGTTATCGTCATTGTTGTTGTTGTTGGCGGCATCATTCTCGTTAGCTTCGTCTTCCGCCTGACGCACGTTCGGTGGACGTCCATGGCCATTCGGGGCCGCTTCCGGTGCCGGTTGATCATCGCGTTCGAGCCAGTCCGGCCCACCGCCGTGTATGATCTGCTCCCGCAGCCATACCAGGCCGATAAATGTAAACAGCGTGCAGGCCACCACGAAGCAACCACGAAACACGTCGATGGTGATGTTTTCCGTCGAAAACATATCGATCGGTAGCGTGAGCACCATCTCAATCGAACCGGAGAACAGGAATCGATAGGTGCGGTACGCCGTCAGCGGCACGATACCGAGCCATGCCAGCGCGACCAGTGTGTAGTGTATCCAGTACTTGACGGCAGTGCCGACCGAGCTGAGCAGCCCCTTGGCGACGTACTTCAATGGTAGCACGCGGGGCATATCGGGCGAGTAGATTGGCGTGAAGGAAAAGCGATGCCCGCACAGCTCGCAGAACTCCTTGCGCGAGTAGCGCATCCACTGCATCAGACAGTCCTGGTGGATCCACTTGATGCTGCCGGTGCAGATGCACGGATGAAACAGGGGCCGATCGGATTGTGCCTCGCAGCGGCAAACCCGGCAGATGTCACCTTCCATCTTGCGGCTTTCTCACTGCTTTCGCTTCCGTCCAGATTCGTCCTACCTGCGGACCTGGCGAAACTCCCACGGACACAAGCAACACACGCGAAACTTACCACTGCACCACTCGACGACGCACAGGATGCTCGGTCGATGCTCGTTTGCTAAAGTACGAACCTACTGCCCGCAACGGTGCCAGCATCGTTCTGGCCAGGGGTTTTTTTTGGCAAAGCTTCGCCCTCCTATCGACGGCACCCCTCTATACACACGGCCCGGATATTGCGCACCCTCTTTCACGACCGCAGTGCTTGCTCCGTTCGAAGGTGGACGAGTTCGGTGTATTTCGACGCAGCAGGTAGTAGCAACGCAAGCTTCGCGTGTCCTTCTCGATCCCCGTTCACAAACAACGAACGTCCGACGAGTGCACCCTTTAGCACACCCCGTCCTTCAGATGATGATGGTGCAGCTGCAGCAGCAGCAGTAGCTAGACGCTAGCCAGTGCGTGCTTTGTTACGAGTTTTGCAAACCGCACCAGCTAGTTCGTTTCGTAGGAGAGAACACTTCCGAGGGTAGAAATGTGTTAGATTATGTGCGCGATCGCGAAGGCCACCCCAACACGTACGGAGAAAAAGTGTTTCGAAATGTTGCTGCAAAAAGTTACGTTTTCTCTGCTGTCACTCGTGACGTTTTGTTGATTTGATATTTTTTGCTTTGCTTTTTGTTCTCGGTCGCTCGGTGTCAATCGCGGAGCGGATGAAGTGAATAAGGTTCAAATAGAATAAAACATAACAAATTTGTATAGAAAAAGACCGTGGTGAAAGTAACAACGCTTCATTATCGATTTATGTTTTAGCATTTCTTATGCATCTCGCAAATGAGTCGGATTTGCTGAATAAGAGCCACTATAGAGAAGTTGTTAAGCTGAAATCCTTTCTGTGTTTTAAAGTTTTCTAATGAGAATTTGTATTTTTTCGAATCATCATAAAAATTACGCCTTCTTGGCTGTGTGGACTTTATATTCACATTTCTTTTATTGATATATTATGAGATTTTATTGGCTCAGTACAACAATTTGTCTGCGGGGAATTTTCCGACGAGGCTTGACAGATTTTTAACAGATTTGACGTTTCGCGAAGCGCACCTCGTGCTGTTAAACCACCGCTGCATCAAAACAACGTGTTCTCGGCCTTCCGCATCCAACGCGCGCTTGTTTTCGGTTCAGAAATGGCTAAAACTAAAGCATTAAAAAAATCAAAGGACATTGAAGGAGCATCGGAAAAAGTGTCTCCAGTTGGTAAGTAGTACTTGTGTGTGCTGTTGGCTTTCATTTCGCTAAAACGGGCCTTTTTTGTTTCTCGATACTGCGACACAACAGCTAATGGGAAAGTGGCGAAAAAGAAAGACGCCGTCGTGGCATCGGTAGAGAATAAGAAAAAGAAACGCTCGTCAGAGTCGGAGAATGGGGCCGAGCAACTACCTAGCAAGAAGAATGCCAAAAGCAAGGAGAATTCAAAAAGCAAGGAGAATACGATAACGGCCGGAACAACGATTGAACAACTGGGCGACATTAATCTGAAATCTAAAAAGAGCAAGCGAGAATTGAAGCGTGAAGCTCACGCTGAGGTAGTGAAAAAGACAAAGGGGAACCTGGACAAGCAGGAATGGAATAATATCCGACAGTATCTGCAGACCTGGAAGCAAAATCGCGAAGCTTGGAAATTCCAAAAACGCACGCAAGCTAACTTGCAGCAGCACGTGTTCGATGAGGGAAAACTCGAAGGCGATCTGTGGCCGATTGCAGTAGAGTACCTTGCCTTGACCAAGGGCAAGGGACGTGACTTTTTGGTAAAGTTAGCTAAAGGGATCATTGACAAAGCCGATGCGAATAATACTGCACAGGCCGGTACAAAGTACGAACGTGCTAGAGAGTTATTGCAGTCCCTAGGATAAGTTTAATAATAAATGTCACGAGGATTACTCTATACCGAATTTAAACATTTTGCAACTGCTTTATTCCAGGCTATGGAAAGGTACAATTTCTAACTAACACATTTTACGCACAAATTCTGTCGTAACGAATCACCGAACATAGGCTGGAGAGACAGGCTCGGTTCTCCATCTGATGGATGATGAAAATGAGTACACAGCACTATGGCCTTCTTAGTGGCGCTTTTCATTTCGTCTTTCCCACCACGTTCTGCACCCATGTTCGCAGTTTGTCGGTGTCCTGCAAACCTACCAGACGCTGCTCCACTTTACCGTCACGGATTGCCAACAATACCGGGACGGACGCTACCTCGTAATCTAATGCGAGATCTGTGTGCTCATCTATGTCGACCTGCAATAACAACACGTAAGGGAAGCTTCATCATAAATAATGTCTGTTACATAATGCCGTAAATCCACTCCATATACCTTGGCTAGCTTCACTTTGCCCGCATTCTCTCCAATGACGGTTTCGATTCTGGGTGTCAGCATTCGGCATGGAGCACACCACCTACGATGGGAGTAAAAAGAAGAGTTAAGAGGTATAAGTGGAACATACAACCACTTTCACCAAAGAGTTGTGGGGTCGAGCCTTACGTTGCAAAGAAGTCCACAATCACCGGGTCCTTACTGTTGCGTACTTTCTCGTTGAACTCTTCCGGTGTTTGTACTTTGAAGATTTCGAACCTCGGTACACCTGTTGTAATACCCCGGACGAAGGTACCAATCGGTGCGCGAAGAGTTAGAAATTTTTGAAGAGATGCCATAGCTTCGTCCTATCGATAGAAGCAAACGAGTATGAACTGCTGGGGGATCGGGGCAGGTTCTGTCCCTTTTTCAGGTACTAATGCTGGATCCGATCGGGACAAATGTACCACAAGTCGATCTTGTTGTTGTCTTTTTAAGTAGCCCTTGATGTAATTAACAATCGGTGATACGAGTACGCAAACGCATCGTCTTTGTAAGCGAATAGTTTTGCGCAAAAACGTCAACAAGGTGCATTGTGTTGACAGCATCCCTTTGTTTTGCTTGTTTGGCAGTGATGTTCCGACGAGAAAATTTACCAGGATAAGAAAAAGGGAAATGTTTAGTGGTACGGCTGCAATAACCATGAGCCTTATTCTGAGACGTATTCTTCTTATACATCCAAAAAGTTGTTCTATCGAGGAGATATCTTTCATTCATCATATTTGTGTCGGCAAAGTCAACTATTCCCAGGTATGGTTTCTTGTCGGGGACAATCGCTGTCGATTAAATGTATGTCGACTTCATCGAGTAATCGGTTATGCCAGTTCTTAGAATTCAAATATTGCCAATAGAAAACGCGAATCCAAAAAGACGAAATAATGTGTTAGAAAACACAAGAGAGAGAGAGAGAGAGAGAGAGAGTCTACATTGTAAAGAAAATACACTCGGTCTTTTTATATCGGGTCGGAATGCTGTTCGATCTGCACCGATCGAACTGTTATATTCTCTGACAGCTCACTGTTGTTTCTAATGCAGGTGTTTGGAATTTAAGTCGATAAAAATTCACCACAATCATCTGGACGGGGGAAAGATATCCTTTATGCAGTTTCTGTTCATTGTATTATTGGATTAAATTTGCCTAATAATTTACATTAAACAGAGATCAAACATATCATTATATTTATGTCTATTTATGTCCCGACGTTCTTCACTTAATTCAACACTACAAGTCATTTTCTTTTTTGAAAAGTGGTTACAAATCGAAATGTGTTGTAGTAATCACTGAAATAATATGGAGTAAATAAAATTTCTTAAGATAAAAATATCATTAAATTAAAACATATTATCTGTTTTTTTGGAACCGAAAATGAATAAAGCATCGACACGTATTCCACATGTTCATGTCGTCCTTAAATAAACCAAAGGGGCAGCCGAAAAAGATTGGCGAACCCTAAGACAACCCCCAGCAGCTGATCGCGAAATGGAACATTATTTCAAACACATTTCATGCGAAAAAATATAAAACCGCGCGTTGGCGGAACACGTAAATCCGTGCGGCAGGTTGTTTTGTTTACCCTCGCCATTCATCGCGACTACTCCCGCATATTAGTACTACCGGTGCCGTATGTTTTGCGTCATCGGTACAGCGATTCTGCGCAGCCGATGGCGCGTATATCACAAGTGGGAATCTATGGTAGCTGCATGCAGGCAATTTGGAACAATTCCACTGGCCTTGCCAATAAATCTGTGTGTCTTGTGTTGCCCCCGGCCTACGATGGGATGCATTTTATTGCCGCAAGCCCATTAAAACCGGGAACGGGAAAGATCAGACTCCCTCCACCCCCTCTTCAAGGGTACGAACGGAGAGACAGTAGTTCTTCATGTCAAGAGGCTGGCCTCGTGCCGTGTCCATCGTACTAACCGACTTGGTTTCTGGTCGGTGGATTTTAAAAATATATCTTTCGACATCGATGATGGTTTTATCTGTCGTTGTTTTCACTCTCAGTCTTTCCGGTAGGCATAACATGTTCGAGAGGTAGTTTGCTCCTGAAGTACAAACCACCATTCGCGCGATTATTTGTTTGGAGCAACTTTATTTGTGTTTTAATCGTGTTGTTTCACTTAATCGTTAACCCATACTGCTGCTCACGTGGGTTTGAAAAGTGGGATGCCCCGCAGATTTGTTTTCCGAATGATAAAACCGTCCGTCCCGTCCCGTCTGATGGACGCCTCGGTAGCTCTCCGGATGCTGAGTTTTCTCAGAGAAATTCCTTCGCGGGCCGAATTTTCCACCGCCGAGATCTTCTGAGAGCGAGTGGAAAACTCACCAACACACCGGATTAGAGCGCTAGAGCACGATCGTCGGGCAGGTTTTTCGGCTCGTTGCAAGACGGTGCGCGGTGCGAGTGTTTGGGTAGGTGTGAAAATGTGCCGGGCTTGTTCTAGTTTTCCCGACAGCGACATTCATTTCGGTATCTACGCGGTTTGTTGGCACATCGCGTGCCGTTCGCGTTTGTCGTCGGGATCTTGCCACGATCCGTGCAAAACGGTGCGCGAAGGAAATCTGAACAAAACGGCGAGTAAAGTCCGAATATGCGTGGTGCGAGTTAAGTGAGTTCAAGCGAGCTGTTTTACCCTGTCGCGTAAGGTCATTGCGCTTGAAATAGAGTGAACGGGAAAGTCAGCCAATGGGCATCAGTGGCAAAGTTCCAGTAGATTCGTTATCAATAAGCTGTGCATCAGTATCGTGTGCTGCAGCCAAAGAGCAGATGATTTTCCTGGCACGGCCGTAATGTTTTCCGTTTTTAAACTGCCCGCGCCAGCCTAGGCTGTCTAGTAGTCAATGCACGGTACGCAATTTTCAACTTCATGGCGTCACCGCCTGCCTGCCTGTTCCTCCTCCCTGTTTTGCTCCATGCGTTCCCACGTGATATTGTTCACTCGACTTGTGGTAATTCTAATTATAAAACCACAATCTCTTTACCGTTCAGGATGCGGTCCGTCGCTTTTGTTGTCAAAAGCCGGATTTTTTTCTTTTTTTTCTAACCCGAACAATACCGGTGTCGGAGAGATATATTTCACAATTTTTGAGACTTTTTTTCTTTTTAGACAAAATTGCATTCTTGTACGATCTCCCCCCACCTCTCTCTCTCTCTCTCTCTCTCTCTCTCTCTCACGAAGTTTTGGTGCTGTGACAGATTTGGTCACTGTGTGATATCTCGTGTTTAGGACGAGGACGGGCTGTTCGTCAAGCAGGTTGGATTCTTCCTGTCCAAAATGAAATGCTCGTGAAAGTGTCCATCGTACAGTTCAGGTTGGATCGTTCACACCCGGGAATGCGAACTACTGTCAGTTATCTAACAATCGCCGATAATGAATGATCGTTATCGGAACGGGCGGCTGTTGAAAAGTGCAGTAAAGTGTCGGTGTCGTCGCTGAAGCGCGTAAATGGTGAAGTGTTCGCTCGTCCCGGTCCCGACGGTCCCGACGGGCCGGAATGTTTCCGATGAAAATAGAATGCAAAGATGGGAAAGAAGTGAAAATTTATGTGCGATGCTGCTTCGATTCTTGCGTTGTGCGTAGTATACGCGAGCGGGCCGCGCGTGTGCGTATGAATCTGTGATGTGTGGTAGTAGTGGTGTTCTTTTTCTATTTTATTTTCTCCGTTCCGTTAAAAAAAAAGTGTGTGTATAGTGTGCGTTGCCTCATTTTCGTCAGCGTTTTCTCCGTGTACCAGCTATTGGATCAAACCGTGTAGTGTATTGCGATTTTAAGTGCGCGCGCGCGTGTGTGTGTGTCTAGTGAAACGCAGTGTTTGTGTGTGAGAACGAGTGGCATCATCACGCACCGTCCCGTCGTGTGCCCTCATGCCCGAGAAGTATTAACCTGACATGTGAGTAGAACAACCTGTCGTTTTTCGGTACAAGTTTTACTTGCTTCCGACGCAAAGGTTAAGCTTGGGCTTGCAGTTTGGTGATCCAGTTTCCATGATCTTGAGATAGGATTACAACGTTCTGCTTTACATTCGCACCTTCGTTGCCAATGCTGTCAACGACATTTAGCGTTGGTAGTGGGTTCTTTAGTATCTTCGCAACAACGAATGTGATTTGTCATTAACAAACGACTACGGTTTGGAAATTGGTACTGAAGAGATTTTGCTAACTAAATGTAGTCACCAGTTTTTTTTTGCAATTTATTATTTATGCATAGTAAAATATGTTGACAAGGTGCGCTATTAAGTTTTCTGTTCCATTATGTATTAATTCACAAAATCTATAACACATAGTTACTGCGTATAGTTACGAAAATGGCAGCTTTTATGCAGCGTAATTTGTTTTTACATCAGGTTGATGTCACATTACACTGCGTGCAGTGAAGTCTTAATGGACAAAAAAGGAAAAGATACTGAAGAAACTCCGTTCGAAAATCTTTGATAAACTTGTCAACATGGTATGAATTATTTTCCCCGTAAGATATGTATCGGCTCTCTGCTTGACACGTCTACCAAACGGAGGACTTCACGCATACTCCGGTAACGCAGATGGTAACGCAGATTACTGCAGAGGTGCCAATGAGTGTGCTAAGCATGTGGTCAAATCTGGTCGAATCATCGACCGTTGGCGATTGGTGCTGCTTGGTCCGTTTTTGACGGACTAATCCGTCGCACTAATTGTCATAAATAAACGGCTAACGTGACACACACTAGCTCCCCGCTTGCCTAGCCGGCGACGATGGACGTTGAAGACACGGGACCAGTCAATCGTTAGGCAGTCGGCCAGCCAGGCAGAAAGCCTGTTGAACATTACGAATTCTACCGATGCAACGCACGGGTACGGGTGAAAATCTTCGAGATCTCACGTGTTACGCATAGGTAAAACTGAACGATCCACCTCCAAAGCCCTTCCTGGTGCCGGTGTGTCGAAAGCATGTTCTCGGCTCGTTGCTGACCCTTTTTTTTGGTGTTGCTCCATGTATGCCGCACCACGTGCGCACAGGGCGGCGGACCTTCGATCGTGTGGCTGAAACACGGCTGATAAGACCATATACCACCACCGGCTACCGGCAACACCAACCGTTGGAGCAAATTAGCATTCTGCCCAGCGCAAACTACGTTAGCGCACGTTTCGCCGTTTGTGGAGGAATTTCTTTCCGGCTCCTAGCAGCGTGTGCCGCCCGGTAGAGATGTGACCATTGTTGCTAGAAAATGGCCAGAAAAGCCGTTGGGTCAGACCGATGGATAAACAATAAACTCATTGACACCAGGGCAGCACGCGGTAACATAGTTTTACGAACGATACAGTCGCTGCAAACCGCCGAGTTCATCAACGCCCACCGACAACAAATACGATGTCAATAAATTAGCCATTTTTTTTTCGTTCGAAAGAAATGGGAACGCTCGATGGTGCGTGTTTATCAGTCGCGGGAGGAAAGCAGACTTCGTTTATGACGGCTCAAACTGAGGGGTATTGTTCCGAGCACCGTATACCCCGCGAGGGGACAACGTGACAGTCATAAACTAGACAAAAACCAGCTTCCTCCAACAATAGTTTCGTGGAAAAATGTCTAACGCGGGTTGTCGAATGTGAGCGGCCGCTCGGTGTTAGTTCTTGCCGCGTATTAAGACTATGCTAATTGCACATTGTCAGTTTTTTTTGCATTTTTTGAGGTTCTATACGGTGGCTTTATAGTGCTTGGGGAAGATTTATGGGTTATATACTTCAAATTATCAATCTATAGAAGTTACTTGAGCAGGAACTTCGAGTGACATCTCCAGACACATTTGTATTTAAAATATTCTGATACTCAGATACTAATTCCATTTAACTTCAATCTATAGTTCGTTTTAATGTATTTATTACTGCGGAATGTTTACTCATATAAGATAAAACCTTTATCCGTCCCTATTCTTATGCATGGTGCTGGTTGCTGGTGATAGTCTCCAAAAGAGAACTGCTGCAATAAAAACATTAAGCAAGCCTACTTCAGGCGGAGCAAACAGCGCCCCCTACCGGTCGATAGCTGCATAAGCAGTGGAAAGCCTCTCACCGAGCTGATGGTGTCTGGAAGTTGTTTTTTTTCGACACCGGTAGGTTAATTAATTATTATTTTATGCTGCCTGTTACAGCCTTCACTAACATGTTACCCCAGCGGCAGTACCTTTGAAAGGGAGACCTCCACGCAGTACCTCCACGCATGCCATAAGCCACCACCACCCGCTCTCGGTGTACGTTTGGCTGCATTTAGCGGTCCGGAACGCACGGCAGAAATTGCACGCCTTGCGCTAAAGCGTTCGAATTATCGATACACGGGTTTCCGAAGGCTTAAGCGATCCATCGATCGAATCCCTTTACCGTTGTCGGGGCGGTGAGTGGTGCCGCTCGGTGTAGGCGCGTTAGAAAGTTTTGTCGCTGATGGAAAGCGACAGAGAGAGAAAAAAAAACGATAAAAGGCACAACACACAAAATTTCGATAATGACGCCAGCGCGCTCGCGCGCGGATCAAACGCGACAACGAAGTTGGCCAAGGAAGTTATGTAAAGCAACACCTACACTGCAGCCGTAGCAACACTAGCACCACCAGCATGCATGAGAATGCAGACGGCTGAAGGGAATTCGTTTTTTGTTTTATTATTATACCATGCCGATCGAATATGGGAAGTGATTTACGGGATGCCCGTCCGTTTGGCAGCGCAGCCGGGTTTCGGTGGCAAATCTGGCCATTGGATAACGATTTTTGCATTAATTATCCAGAACGGTTGAGCACGGGCCAAAGGGAAGATGAGTTCGGAAAGAGAAAAAGAACACAAAAAAAACTGTCGAAAAGCGTAAATCACCGGCGCTGCTTTCTTATCATGTCTCAGGTTTCGTTTTTCGTGTGGCTGTTCGTTCCGCTTCGCATCAAGCGTCGACCCCCTCCCTTCTGCTAACGAGGTGTGAGATTTACGCATTAAAATTTCATCGAATTTTCGATAAGATACTACAGTAGGGTTGTTGGTTATGGTACAACATGTTCCCTTTTGTTCGGCCCTTTAAATGACCGAATCCCGCTGAACCGGTACTTCTGGACGGTGGTCAGCGAGCGAAGAACAAAATGGAATGAATTTGAATGTGAAATGAAGATGTTTGGAACGATAAATCTTGCAAGAGGAATCGCTACTATCAGCGCGGCAACGGGCGCAGGACATTTAGTTTTAGTCGGCCGCGCGTAGAGATGGGCGAGCTTAATTCTAAGAGTAGATGAATGCTTTATTTATTGCCACATGTTCTCTGACAAGTTTATGAATAGTGTTTATATTTTTTCGTAAAGTAGTATATTTATTTGTTTTTTATTTTTTATACTCCTTCAGATTGATTCGTATTGCTATATCACATATATCACAAACTATTGCGCTGTCAGTTTATAGGGCTGGCAAAAAAAATAGTAAAGATTTTGATCGCTTCACTGGCCGATCGTTGAAAAAAAAAAGTTAAAATATCAAAAGCGAAGTAACCTTAAGGGACCAGTCAGAATCATGGCCCGATGAAGAAGCACACACCACTAAACCCGTGGACCGCTTAAGCTCCAACAATGAAATGTTTAGCTACTTTTTCTTTTTTGGTAAATGTCTCGCTTTAAAAATGTGTCCCCCCTCTGGTAAAACTTACACGTTTCTTCCTTCCCTCTTCGACACGCCGAGCGGAGCGTCGAATAAATTCCTTAACCCATTTTACGAACCTTCCCGCGGCCGGCTTGGCCATCTTTGGTCCGTAATTTTCTCACTTCAGTTGCGCTTTGCCAGCATAATGAGATAAAAGTGAGCCGAATGATTACATTTGAATTCGAATCAGAACCCTCTCGGTTCGAAGTTCTAATCTCCGGGGCTCCGCTGCCCCGCGTAAGCCGCTTTATTGTGTGTGCGTGTGTGAGTACCAAAATTATAGACCCTGCGCATGCAAAGCCGGTACGAGGCGCGGCTATGATTCGGAAGCATAATCGGTTGCTCCACTTGCCCAGTCCCCCAAACGGTGGCGAACAAATTGTTGCCTCTTTTCGTTTGTTAAGGGCGTATGCAGTAGGGCAGCGCAAGAAAGTAAAACTGGAAAATAAAAAAAAAACATATAATCCGGCTAGTGTAGAACACAATAACACATAAAAAAAATATCTGTAACAGATCGAGATCGAGAACTGGAATGAAATCGAAATTGGAAAACAGGTCTCTATCCCGGCAGGGTTCTAGCTTCTCTTCGTTTCGTTCTAGCCTCGGGTATCATTCGACTCGATTAGGTTCGTTGCGGTGCGTCTTCCCGCAGCCCGAAAAGAAGCCATTCTCCTTCATCTCCGCGCAGCTCAGACACCTTAGGGCGCAATAATAATGTTAATTGCTCGGTCGGGATTCCAGAAGCATCGGCCTCACGTCTGCCTCACTGCGACGTTCCACTCCGGTAATCCGCCGATAATTGGATTGTTTGTTCTGCCGGAATCGACGGCGCAAGGTTGGAACAGGTTTTTCGGAGCACCCGAATTCGGAGGATTTTAGGATCTTTGGCACGAGCGCACGATCGTTCGCAGTGGCTGCACTTTCTGCGGAATGACC